>ML315223.1:0-73502 GCA_005239505.1 Nicotiana paniculata
TTCGGAATCCGGGCACGTGGGCCCGAGGGCATTTTGGTCAATTCCTTGAGCGGAGATAGGAGTGTATATAATCTGAATTGTTGCAAATATTAGAGTAAATTTTCATTGCCTTGCCCGTTATTTGGTTAGTTTTGGGGCATTGTGCATCAATTGGAGTCGTCGGGAGGGCTTGGAAGCCGACTAAGGAATTTCGGGGCGATGTAAGTTTCCTTTCTAACTTTGTGAGGGGGAATTGTCCCCCTAGGTAAACCAATTAAATATGTGCTACTATCTGGGGGGACTACGTATGCACGAGGTGACGGGAGCCCGTACGTAGCTACTATTATGCCATGTCCGGGTAGTCTAGGACCCACTAGCATGCTTTACTTGTCATACTTGTGACCTTGTCAATAAAATATCATGAGATCCTGAAAATAATATTAGACTGATAATGCTATTGAATTGGTAATTTATTTCCTAAGAAGTCTAGAGTGTACCTTTCTTAATCATTTAGAAAGAGAGTTGATTCCTCCGTGGATAATTGTATACCTGATAAGGTTATATTATTGAATATTATTAAACTTGGCAAATGAGTTTTCAAAACAAAGATTTAAATGCTATTTTTTTGTGTTCCTTTAAGAAGAATTTTATCACTTTCCTGGGTAACTGCTTTCTTGATAAAAATGTTAACTTATTGTGTGAATATGTGTATCTATGGGTTCCTCAGTCTCATGTATGATTCGTGAGCATGATAACCCTATATTTATGTATAACCGCGTCGCATGATCAATTCTCAAGCGGGGCAGATAGATGCATCTATGGTTTGAGCCGTTCGACCCTCGGTAGTGCACAATTTATTATTGTTGGTCTGCATCGTTCGACCCTCGGCACATGTTTATTGGCCTAAGAAAATTCTTAATTGCCAGTTAAAAAGAAGAAGAATTGATGTGTAAAATGTGAAATAAGTATGATGTTTCTTATCTTTCTTTATGATTTAAATTGTCAACTGAAATGACGAGCTTTGAAGTGTTAAATGTGGGAGGAGTTAATATTATTTTTTCCTGATTTTTATAAATTGCCTATGACATACATGCTTAGTGTCTCACTTGATTATACTAAATTGACTTCTAGCAAGTGTCTAATTCGACCTCTCATCACTACCTCTCTGAGGTTAGGCGGGATACTTACTGAGTACACGTTGTTTTCGTACTCATGCTACACTTGCTGTGCATTTTTATTGCACAATTACCTTCATAGAAATGTGGCTAGTTTGGAGACTTAGGCGAGCTGCATCATCCGGAGGCGATCCGCAGCTGACAGAGTCTCCCTCATATTGTATTTATTTTTATTTTAAATTCCTTGTCCAATTTGTATTTTGAACAAGCTTTGTAGTATTTTGTGAAATTCTTATAAATTGCTCATGCACTTGTGACACCGGATTCTGGGATGTGTTTGGGATGTATTTTATAAAAAAATGAAATACTAAATTGTCGTATTTACTTAGTGGATTTTATTCAGTTATCATGTAATAAAGTGAAAGGTAATGATTTCAAAAATGCTAAAACAGGAAATTTAACTTAATCATTTGATGATTGGCTTGCCTGGAAGTGGTGTCCGACGCCATCACGACCTTATAGATTTTGGGCCGTGACAGTCGTCATCTGCGGAAAAGGATAAAGTCACTCAGAATTGCACTTGCGATGTGGTATCCGCATCTGCGGAGCCGCACCTGCGAGAATTCTTCCGCAGGTGCGGTCAACGGGCATCGGTTCTGGGCAGATTTGTGAATTCACATTTTCCCAATCCCAAACCCACAAATACTCGGCCTAGCAGATATTTTGAGAATTTTTTGGCTTATTTTCAGTCCTTAACACTAGAGAAGAACAATCTTAGAAGCTAGGGTTTGCACACACACTTGGATTTTCAAGATTTGAAGCTTGTGGTTAAGGATTTCTTACCCATTTATGTTTTATTTCTTCATTTCCTTGCTTTGTATTAAATATTTAAGTGTGTAGTATTTATTTCCAACACTCAATATTGTTTATAAAAATATTCATGTTTAAAGTGTGGATTAAATACCTTGTTGTGCTTATGTATTGAATGATTTTTCATCTTTTACGAAGTGAGTTATTGTTTCTTTAATTATTCTTGTTCTTTAATATTTCCAAAAGGATTAGCTAACCCTAGGACTCGCCCATTAACTTCGAATTAATTTTGGAAAAGATAATTTGGGGTTGGGAAAGATTAATTAACAAGAATTTGAGGCTTTAGCCCTCATTTTATAGATTCTACTTAGGAATAGGATTGAACTACTTGTAGCCATATCCGGGTGTGCTTAATCTCTTAATTAGGTTAGGAATAATTCAATTAGGAAGTCTTGTTAGTCTTCGGAAGAAGCTAATTAAGAATTATTATCCGTGGTTAATTAACATAAACTCGCTCATATTTGTAGTATCGTGAAATACATCGGATCGTTACTTGAGTGTAATTCCCGATGCATACATACTTGTAGCCATTAATCATTTTACTTGCTTTCTAGGTTAGTTTATATTTTTGCATTTAGATATAAATATTTTTACAACCAAAATCTAAGTGTTTGGCATTGCACGATAAGTGATAATTCTCTTACATTCCTAATCGCCTACATATTGTTCTCTGTGGGATTCGACCCCAACCTAATTGGGTTATTATATTTGACAATCGACCGCTTACAATATTTTAAAGTGTGTCTTAAGCGTATCAGGTGGTTGTCGAGGACAGCCCCCGAGCTGCGGTTATGCCTTTTCTTAAGGTCTTACAAATTTGACCTTGCCTTGTTGAGGGCTTACAAGTTTGAGCATACCTCGTTGAGGTATTACAGATGTGATATTGCCTCATAGAGGGATTACGCCTCAGGGAGGGCTTATATTGTTGATATTGCCTCATGGAGGGCTTATATTTTTTATATTGCCTCGTGGAGGACTTATGAGCTCGAATTTGCCAGCCCTGAGATCTTACGACTTCGAGTTTCTGATGTTTCGATGAGGTGACTGCCGATGGCAGTCCCCGAGAAATCGAAAATTGTTGATATTGCCTCGCGGAGGGATTATATTGGTGCCTCATGGAGGGATTATTAGCTCGAAGTTACCTGCCCTGAGGTCTTACGGCTTCGAGTTTTCGGTGTCAGTCCTTATTGTTCGAGAAATTTCTGGCCCTGGGGCCATTTCTTGTGATAGTAGCAAACTTCTTTGACGCGTGAAGTGTTTTGATGATAAGAGGTTTTCCTTTGATTACTTGGTATGAGTATACATTTTTCACCATTGAGGATTCGATTATTCTGTGTGGACACGGTTTATTCGATCGTTTGGTCCTATACATCGCTCTCTTGTCGAGACCCTCTTTGGCATATTTTAGTTTCTTCGAGGAGGTGATTTCCCAGGGGGATGCCCCTCAGTATTTGAGGTTTATCGAAGAAAATCCTTGAATACTTGGTGATTTCTCCTTAGGTAGCATATGGATGTTGCCTCATTAAAGACCTCGCGGTAAAACCCATTTGGGATAAAATCCGACGTGAGGGAAAAAGAGCGCAACGCATGCTTTAAAACCTAAGGCATTCGAGCTGGAGGGTGCTTTGATTCCTTTCAATCGCACACTTGCACATAGGTTAGTGTAAAATGTGAAGGAAAGGGGGAGAGGATTGTACCTTAGCAATAATAGCGTTTGAGCATCGATATGTTCCAATTGTTTGGAAGTTGCTCGCCTTCCATGGTGCTGAGTTCGTAGGACCCTTTGCCGATTACTCTGAGGACGCGGTACGGTCCTTCCCAGCTCGGGCCTATCTTCCCTTCATTAGGGTTTCGAGTGTTTAGGGTGACTTTCCTTAGGACTAAGTCCCCGACTCCGAAATGTCGGAGGTTTGCTCTTCGATTATAGTATCTTTCGATTCTTTGTTTTTGGGCCGCCATCTAGACCAGCAAAGCTTCTTGCTTCTCGTCAAATAGTTCGAGGGCTGTAGTCATGGATTCATTGTTTGATTCCTCGGTGGCATGTAGGAATCTGGCGCTTGTCTCTCTGACCTCGACCGGTATCAAAGCCTCGGACCCGTATACCAGAGAGAACGACGTCTCTCATGTCCTCGATTTAGAGGTTGTCCGATATGCCCATAGCACCTCGGGCAACATTTCTTTCCATTTTCCTTTCGCATTTTCTAACTTCTTTTTCAAGTTTTGAATGATGGTCTTGTTTTTGGACTTGGCCTAACCATTTGCACATGGGTGTTAGAGCGTTGATAGGATTCTTTTGATTTTGTGATCCTCGAGAAACTTTGTTATTTTTCCTCCGATGAACTGCTTCCCGTTATCACACGTTATCTCGGAGGGGATCCCGAATCGGCACATGATGTGATACCAGATGAAGTCGAGGACTTCTTTTTCTCTTATCTTCTTGTAGGCTTGTGCTTCCACCCATTTTGAGAAGTAGTCAGTCATAAATAGAATAAATCTAGCTTTACCTGGTGTCGTTGGTAGGGGACCAACTGTGTCCATTATCCATTTCATGAACGGCCATGGTGATAAGACCGAATGTAGTTGTTCACCGGGTTGGTGGATCATCGGCGGAAATCTTTGACACTTCTCGCATTTTTGGATGAATTCTTTGATGTCCCTTTCCATGTTGTCCCAATAGTAACCTGCTCTGACCACCCTTCGAATTAAAGAATCGGCACTAGAGTGATTTTCGCAGGTGCCCTTGTGAATTTCTCGGAGCACGTAATAAGTGTCTCCTGGTCCCAAGCATACTGCTAGGGGCCCATCGAAGGCTCTTCTGTATAGATTTCCATTCTCGTCGAGTGAAAATCGAGTTGCTCTGGTCCGAAGGGACCTTGATTCTGTTGGGTTCGTGGGTAGCTTCCCATTCACCAAATAATCGATGTACTTGTTTCTCCAATCCCATGTCAATCTGGTGGAGTTGATTTCGGCATGGCCTTCTTTGATCACCTACTTGGATAGCTGAACAACAGCCCTGGGAAGTATGTCATCTTCCTCAACGGATGAACCCAGGTTTGCGAGTGCGTCGGCGTCGCTGTTTTTCTGCCGAGGTACATGGACAAGATTCCACTCTTTGATACGATGCAAAGTGACTTGAAGTTTTTCTAGGTATCGTTGCATCCTGTCCTCTCGAACCTCGAAGCTCCCGTTTGCCTGATTTACTACCAGAAGGAAATCACATTTTGCTTCGACAACTTCCGCTCCTAGGCCTTTGGCCAATTCGAGACCTGCAATCATAGCCTCATACTCAGCTTCATTGTTAGTCAATTTTACAGTTTTTATTGATTGTCTGATCGTGCTACCCGTAGGTGGCTTCAAAACTATGACGAGCTCAGATCCTTTCACCCCTAACGATGCGGATGTTATTAGTAGAAGTTCTTTTTCTACCTCGGGTGCAAGGGCGGGCGTAAAGTCGGCCACGAAGTCCGCCAAAATTTAGGACTTGATAGCCTCTCGGGGCTGATATTCGATGTCGTACCCCCTGAGTTTGATGGCCCATTTGGCCAATCGGCCTGGCAATTCGTGTTTATGCATTATATTTCGAAGAGGATATGTTGTTAAAACACATATACAGTGACATTGAAAATAATGCTTCAATTTTCGAGATGCACTTATTAATGCAAGAGCTAATTTTTCTATTAATAGATACCTGGTTTCAGCATCTCCCAGGGTTCGACTCACAAAGTAGACATGGAATTGCGTGCCTTGCTCATCTCGAACCAACACGCCACTTACCACTACCTCAGACACTGCTAAGTACAAGCATAGCGTTTCATTCTCCTTTGGGGTGTGGATCAAAGACGGGATTGAGAGATACCATTTCAACTCCTCCAAGGCGTGCTGGCACTCCAGAGTCTACTAAAAGTTGTTTTTATTTTTGAGTAGGGAGAAAAAGTGATGGCTCCGATCTGATGACCTCGAGATGAATCGGCCTAACGCCGCTATCCGTCCGGTCAGCCACTGTACAGCCTTGACGTTGTTCACCACCGTGATTTCTTAGATGGCCTTGATTTTTTCGGGGTTGATTTCAATCCCCCTATTTGATACCATGAAGCCTAAGAATTTGCCTGAACCTACGCCGATGGCGCATTTATCGAGGTTGAGCTTCATGTTGTAACTTCTAAGGATGTCGAAAGTTTCCTGCAAATGAGTCAAATGGTTTTCTGCGTGCAGAGACTTAACTAGCATGTCATCAATGTAAACTTCCATGGATTTGCCTATTTGATGTTCGAACATCTTATTAACTAGGCGCTGGTACGTGGCCCCTGCGTTTTTTTATCCCGAAGGGCATTACATTGTAGCAGTATCTGCCATACTTCGGGATGAACAAAGTTTTTCCCCTATCCTAGGGGTTCATTTGAATTTGGTTATACCCGGAGTAGGCGTCAAGAAAGGTGAGGATCTCATGACCAGCCGTGGCATCAATCAATCGATCGATATTGGGTAACGGGAATGAATCTTTAGGGCATGATTTATTTAAGTCCTTATAATCTACGCACATTCTTAACTTTTTCCCTTTTTTGGGAACCACTACTACATTGGCCAACCATTTGGGATATTTTACTTCCCTGATGGTCCCTATTTTGAGGAGTTTTTTAACCTCGTCTTTGACGAACGCATGCTTTACCTCGGATTGAGGCCTCCTTTTTTGCTTCACTGGTTTGAACCTGGGGTCGACGCTTAGCCGATGGGTGGCTATTTCTAGCGGGATTCCTGTCATATCTAAGTGGGACCAAGCAAAGAAATCAACGTTGTTAATAAGAAATTGATTGAGTTTCTTCCTGAGTTCGAGGGTTAACCCCTTTCCCAGGTATAGTTCAATCAAAACAGCTTGCTCCAGATCCTCGACCGTTGATTTGGTTGCGTCCGACTATTCGGGAGCAACAAAGGTTCGAGGGGTGAGGAAGTCTTCTTCATCATCCTCGGGGACCTGTTTATCTTCTGATCCCTCTGAGGTGGTGTATATGGGTGACGATTCCATGCCATGTACTGCGAACATTTCCTTGGCCGCGTGTTTCTCACCATACACCATTTTTACGCCATCTTCAGTTGGGAATTTCAACATCTGGTGGGGAGTTGATGGTACCGCCCTGATGCCGTGTATCCATGGCCTTCCGAGCAGGGCGTTATATCTCGGGTTACCTTCAATGACATGAAACTTGGTTTCCCGAACCGTACCAGACACATTGAATGGGAAGGTGATTTCTCCCTTCGTTGTTTCGCTTGACATGTTAAACCCACTGAGGGATCGAGAATCGTGTATGATTTGGTCGAGTAGCTTGAGCTGCTCCACTACCCTGAATCTAATTATATTGGCCGGGCTACCTGGATCCACGAGCACACACTTAATTCGAACGTTATTTAAAAGAAGAGGAATTACCAGCGCATCATTATGCGGTTGGGACAAGGCTTCAATATCTTCTTCTCTGAACACAATAGTTCCTTTAAGCACATAACTTTGAGACTGTCCTTTTGTGGTGATGGGAACCTTAGCCCGTTTGAGCATGGGTTCTTGTGGGATATCAGTTTCTCCGATAATCGTGTGAATGACGTGCTGGGGTTCTTCTGGTCCATTCTTCCTGTTCGATTTTCCTTCTCGGAAATGGTTCTTGGTTCGATATTGAGAGATTCTCGAAGATGCCTTCTGTCGACCAACCGGGCTGCTTCTTTTTGAGTGGAAGTTCTCCGTGCTTCATGTCGGTCTTCCCTGCGTACACCTCCGTCCGTATGAGAGCTCATATCGATATGTTGAGCGTTGGGTGAGCCTTCATCGACAGCGATTTGCACTGGTGCCCCTTCAGTGTTTTGCGGTGGCACACCGGCACCTGAAGCAGCTGCGCCATTCACTTATGATCCTCAGGGCCATTGATTTCATGTGCGTTTACTGATTTAGACATTTTCTGATCCAAAATTGAAGATTCTTGGACAAGAAAAAGTGTAAATAATAACTTGTGTTTTTAGAAAACCAGCACTAAAACAATCACTATTATGGTGGACGCCAAAATGTTTACCTTGAAAATGGTAATTACAATTATATTTGATTATGTGGTTCTAAGAATACGTGATCTATTTTAATACCAGTTGTTCAGGCAGTAGATGGTAGGGAGAAGTGAGAAAACAAAATAAGAGTGTAGAGTAATGAGATTATGCAAACCGAGCAGCGGAAAGACTGGTCTCGACGTCGGTCGGAATGGGCCTCGAGGTCGAGCTTAAGAGCTTGACAAGGGGTTGTCGAGAATGATACAATAATATTGAAGGCCTCGTAAATGGCCTATTTGTGATTAATAATGAGTAATAAATGAAGAACAACTAATGAACACAATAAATGAAAGACAATAAATCAATGAAAGAATTGTAGAGAATGTTTTTAGTTAGAGAGCAGAGGATGTTCTTGTTCTTATATTGAGTATCATGTTCCTTACAAAGTAACAAGGGTCCCCTTTATATATGATGGGGAATCCCAATATAGTACATATGTAATTAATACAAAGAGAGATGGCTGGTACAACCATTTAATGCCATGGTACGGGCTTGTACTATTTTATGTACTTTGTCAGCTTTAATCACGTGCCTTTTGAGAGTTTCCCGCCTTTTCATGATGATCTTCGAATTTTGTGCCGCCTCGAGGTACATCGACCCCCCGGAATTCTTCCTCGAGGAGTGCACCTCGGGGTTAAACTTTGGATTCGGTTCCGATACAGACGAGGTCGAGGCTCGAAATGTTGTAGGATCCTTAAAGTCGGGCTTCCCCGGTTTTACCTTATACAACATCTAAACTTAATATAGGGAATACAATCTTTTCACCCCACTAATGGTAGTAATATATGTTGGCACTTACTGCAGTTATTAGGCTTCTTCACGGTTGCTTCCTTTATCATGTTGATTGAATGCACAATTAGAGCTAGTATTTAACATGGTCTTAGTAATGCATTTAGCCAAGTGATGAATTAGTTCCTTTGAAACATGGAACTAGTTTATTGAAATAGAAAGCTGCACATTGTCAGTTCGGAATAACATGTTAGAAATTTCCAAAACCACCTATGTGTATGTAGGTTGTGATTGATCAAGAGAATCACTCCAGGTATGTTAAGGCTAAGCCCTTCTTTCATTTTGGCATGATCTCGTAATTACACGAGTTTGATAACGAGGCATAAAGAAAAATTCATATCCCGAAATTTACGTATATTTTTCTAGTTTTGTAAGTTACAATATTCTCCTTATCGGGACTCATATTCAATTGAGTAATTCCTTCTTCCAGTCAAGAGAGCAGAGAGTTTATATGTACAGTATTAAAGTATTTTCATTACCATCGAGCTATAATCGATGGGCAGGCCCTATTGGGCAACCTCAGATCAGATGGTAAGTTATATACCGAGCCTACTGTGGCCGAGCGCATATGAGCGATCCCAGTTGGTCGAGATACAAAACCTAGTATGGCCGAGCGACTATGAGCGAGCCTACACGGCAGAGTAGTTATATATATATACTGAGTCTTATAGGGACGGAAAACTATTTCACTTACTATATTGAGAGAGTTGAGTCGGTATCAGCAGGTAAGCATATCTTCATATTGCTTTACATGCTCAGTACATTATTCGTACTGACGTACTTTTGTTGGGGACGCTGCATTCGTGCCTGCAGGTATAGATAATCAGTTTGACGAGCCCTCATAGTAGACGAGATTGGCATTCAACAAAGGATCGGTAAGACTCCACTTCATTCGGAGTGCAGCCGAATCTATGAGTCATCGTGTCAGAGTTTTGCTAAAAGACTTATGGGTAGGCCAGTACCCTGTCCCATTTGATGCAAATAATCTTAGAGGATTTGTAGACAGAGATTCATTTTATACAGTATGTCATAGGCCTTGACGGCCCATATCTATTCATGTTTTAAGAACGATAGTTTATTGATACAGTGTTCGCCCACTTATAGTTATGCATTATGAGTTGTGGCCATGTTGGTCCATGATAGTTACACAAGGAATGAGTTCAGCCAACTCGATGATGTATGCTCTAGTTTTGGGTCGAACGATCATGAGTTACAGAGTGGTTCGATCGAGCTACTACTGCTCCGGGTGCCAGCCACGCCTTCCCAAGTTAGGGGCGTGACAACTGCCTCCAGCCTTTTCGCACCTACGATCACTTGAACGATCCTGTGGTTCTGCAGGTACGGCCCCAAAACCGCATATGCGGTCCTTCACCAAGCCCCCTTATCCGCTTCTGCACTTCTCCTTCCGCGGGTGCGGTCCCGCTTCTGCCACAAAATGACCGCATCTGCGGTCCCAATCTAGACCAACCACTTCTGCTTCTGCGACACCAAGGCCGCTTCTGCGGCTCCGCACCTGCAGCCAAGACCTCGCAGGTGCGGTTACACCAGATAACAACAGGCTTCAGCTCTATCTCCCAACTCCAATCCGATCTGTTAACCATCCGGAACCCAGCCAAGGCCTCCGGGACCCCGTTCAATCCCACCAATCAATTCCAAAACACATTACGAACCTAATCGAGCCTTCAAATCACATCAAACAATGCCAAAACCATGAATCGCACTCCAATTCGAACTTTATGAATTTTAGAACTCCAACTTACTCATTCGATGCCGAAATTTATCAAATCACGTCCGATTGACCCCAAATTTTGCACACAAGTCACATTTGACATTAGGGACCTATCCAACTTCCGGAATCGGATCCGACCCCAATATCAAAAAATCTACTTCCAGTCAAACTTCTCAAAAACCCTTCAAATTTATAATTTTAGCCAAATGACTCCAAAACGACCTACGAACCTCCGATTTCACTTCCGATCACACTCACAATACCAGAATCACCATACAGAGCTATTCCCATACTCAGAATCCAAATGGACATCTATAACACTGAAATGTACTTCAATTCAAATTCATGAATTTCTTCCAAAATGACAACTTCCAAAATAGACGCCGAAATGCTCCCGAGTCATCCAAAACCCGATCCGAACATACGGCCAAGTCCGAAATCATAATACTAACCTGCTGGAACCTTCAAATCCCGATTCTGAGGTTGTTTACTCACAACTCCAACCTTAGTAAATTCTTCCAACTTAAAGCTTCCGAAACGAGAATTCTCTTCACAAATCAACTCCAAAACTCCCGGAATTCAATTCCGACCATGCGTACAAGTCATAATACCTGAGATGAAGCTACTCATGGCCTCAAACTGTCGAACGACGCGCTAAAGCTAAAAAAACCGGTCGGGTCGTTATATTCTCTCCAACTTAAACATACGTTCATCCTCGAACGTGCTAAGAACTGCGCTGGAGTTGTCCAAATCATTATTTAACACTTCGTGCACATACCCATGCTACCACAACTCAGTTGAGCATATCTTCTCGAACAAATATGGAGGTTCTCCCCTTTAACTTTGACAAAAGCCTTCGAGTAAAATTTTAACACCTAGAATTCTCTACCAAGCCTGTTTCCAACTTTCGAACACCGTATCAATCACCACATGATGCACTGATACAAGATTGCATACCTTTGCTGAATTCATACTATGCGATGCATACTCACATGACCATAATAACACCCTCTGATAACATTGGACGAAATTCCACGAATTTGATGCTCCCAACGCACCCAACGCACCCAATGGCATATATAAATCATGTTCTAACCCTTTGCAATGCCGCCACGATGGAAGAGATGTGTAGAATTTCATAACCAACTGCCACGTAAACAAATCATTAAGTCTATACCTATTAAGAGCCATAACCTCATGCCGAATGGAATAATGGAATTTGTTCTTTAATACACTTCATATAATCTGATTGCACTGATCCTAGATCCAAAAATCTTGTCTCACCCAGTACGAATTGCTCAGGCAGTAAGCCACCCCAAACATGACTAAAAGTCTCATATGACGCCACAATGTGCCAATAGACTGTAAACTCGAACGTGATACATTAGGAAAACAAACTCTGAAAGGGACCACTCAACCCACGCACTAATATGAACTTTCCTCAGAAATGGGAAACAAAACACACAAAAATAGGATATAGAGAACCGTACTCAACATCACACTGATGCGGTGTGCAACCCAATTCAAATAACATAAAATTCAAACCGAGCTAAATGGCTCATTACTACGAACTACTGAATATCGGTCACAAGTGACGCTAGGTGCACAATACCATCCCTAGGGAGACATATAGCGCCATAAACTACAAAACTCAAGCACAACTGGGGTGCGTTATATGATCTGAATCTCAAGAGCCATCCTGCCCACATAACACCATTTCTACGCGAAACCTCAGTACATAAGAAAATTATCAAGTCGTTTTAGAACTCACATGACATGATATAGTATTACATGAAACGGCAGACGCCGAACATCCAACGTTCTAATACTCCTCCATGAGGAGCGCCATACTGAAATGAACATATCTGGCCTGATATAGAGCCCATATTCATATTTAAATCCATTCAAAGACCTCAAGCCGATTCTCATCGCACCGTACTAGGCTAATAACCTTTCAAGGGTTCATAATAACCTCCTTTTTCCCATAACGCACAAGAACAACCATCATAACCGGAAAAAACTTCCACAGTCCGCAACCAAATGAACCGAGCGCCCTCCAAGCATAAATTCTAAAGTAAGCGATATTACCACATTCTTCATACTTGGTTTAAATCTTCAATCAATTGACTGACTACAATGTCACACTTGTACAACCTTCCCGTGAGATATGCTTCCACGACCTTCCGCACAAGTTAACAAGTTCGCACATCCATACCACTGGCCACACTAACACTATAAAGAAAATCAAGAATACATAACCAGGATGCAAAGCCTCTCTCACAAAACACAGATAACAGGTGACGCTGAAGACAAACCTAAGTTACTCTAAACATTCACATCCATTTCCTGCTCATCCGAGCTCATGACATCATTGCCACACCGAACCGCAACCCTGATCCTCACTTTCAAATTTCATTTTGCTCATTGCGCCTATCATGACAATATGCGATAGTACGAAAGTTTCATCATAAATCCTGAACCACTAATTGGGTGAACACTTCATCACATAGAAACTTCTTAATTAACTCATTCCAAGGGAACCACAACAACACGCGAATGAATCCTTACACCCTCATAACCGCAAAACATGAGAATTCTCAAGTGGTGGTCTAGACCACCATAATCCTTCCGGGATATGCCTACACATAATAGGCCCTAATACTTGAATACTCCCTAATAAAACCAATTATGGAAGCCGTCAAGCCTCGTATGTACCGCCACAAAGCACATGCCTAACTCAATCGCTGAAGGAACCGATCACGGCCACCAATATGCCAATTCAACCATGGCCAACCAATCTAACTTCTTCTAATTATCCTTAATTACCTCAGAAATAATAGTAACTTTCAACACATAACGAACTCAATCCGCACTCACACCGAGTGGCTTGGTATCACGAGACCCTGCTGGCTCAATTCCACCAACCGTCTCATACGCTCCTTACGCGCATATTCGCACCCTTAACTGATATAAACGTCTTGATAATTCCTTTACAAATCCAAAGTCACTTTATCTCATTACTCCAATTGCTACTCTGCAAGCCGAAGATATCATAGAACATTCCAAGCCTCTTTTATGATCTGCCGCAAAAGCTCGATCTCTAACCATGTTGCGGGCTTGAATCATTAGGCACCGTTTTTTAACCTTTGAATTCACTAGGACTGTTGTTGAGAGTCACCCATTTTGTCTTGGTCCCGAATATAATCAGCTCCAAGGCTCTGTTGGCACATGAACACCTATCTCAAAGAAGCACCCGGCCGAATCGCTTCCATTGCAAATTACCTTTATACGAAGCATAAATCCTGAATCTTCCCAAAGCTCGAACATGAGTCTATAAGGAAAGCTATATCACACTCCTGACAATCCTTTTGCTCAAATTACCACTTATGTTCTTTTCCCTTAGCTGCAATAACTCACCAATACATTGATATCCAGGAATCTCATAAACAAACGACCATGCAATACAACCATAGGCGGTGAGACTCTCCCACTTAGCTTGAAGCTACTATTACACAACTCTGGTACCCACTAAGACTCTATCTTCATTGACGACGTGACCTTGTGCTATCAACCGCCAAATTCCTCGAAATCCTTCCGTTAGCATCTCATGAACACTCTGCATCTCCAAGAACTTTCACATATTCAACCTCTTACTGGATAGTCAGTTGAATTCTTCGTAGAAACTTCGCCAACCACGCGACCGCTGACCTGCTCATCAGAGATAACCCACCTGTGGAAATTACACGCCGACATCAATAACCTATCCTGAGCTCCTTCTCATTCACCAATTGAACCATTCTGTTTGCTCTTTATGGAAATCAACTAAATGTGCGACAATCTCTTCAAATTCAAGGTTATATTGCATCCTTCTTCATACCAAGCAGCTCCTTTCTGTTGCATCCAATTTCCCGCCATATAATAACCAATATTTCAAATCAAGCTCGTGGACGCAATCACAGTCCACTAAAACTCCCAAATCACTCTAAACTTCCTCCAAGTGTATGGGACCCTGCCACTGAACCCATATGCTACTCTGCCACTCTCACACTTAGGTCAATCCAACTCCTTTAAGCAACGTCTTGACTCCTGCCTCCTACACTTGGCCTCCTAGAAGTTTAATCGCCACAAGACACTTCCCACATGCTCTTCCTCATCTTTTTCTGCCCAGTTATTGCCTTAAATCAATATCTATCTCAATAGCACTTGAACCGATAGATCGCTACTAACTTCAACCCTTTCCGAAGATCCTCCTTCTCGAGTCGTCGGCATTAGAAATACCCATTCAACCCTGAACCACCGCACCCCGCGATCTCTGACAGTCGCTCCTCTAATACTATCTCTCAACATCCTGCCCCAAAGGCGACTTGTAGAAGACCATAACACCGGCGATCTTAACACACTCAATCGAGGTCGACGGCACCATGTCGCAAATGAAAATTCCACCACATTTGAAGACACCAAGTCTCATTACTTTATTAACCCCAAACCTGAACATTTATAATCCTATTGCATTTCCTTCACCGGAAATAAAACATTGGATCCCTAAATCTTGCACTGAGTAAACATCCTTCAAAGTCATTCACTGCTCTAACGCAAGCATCCTACAATTACACCACACTGTTTGATAGCAACACACGAATCTTCATAACAGTCAATGCAAAATCTTCAAACTATAGGTAATACTGATACTGAGCTGAAACGATAGAACGACCTTCCGCAAGACGATGCCAATAGCCCAAACAACTACGCATGGAGAAACATCCCCCACCACACCTTTAGTACCATTACAATACCTCAAATTCTCGTTTTATAGAAAGCGCTTCGCGTCGCGTAAGATTGAGTAGGAAGAAACATATCCATAAGCCTCAAAGAAATCAACCCGCACGATGAGGAATCAAGAAGGGAAGTACTCCTAACAGCCCTCAATACCAATGTGCAAGACTCTACTAGACTTGCTCATGACTCGTGAGACCTAAGGTAACCTAGTGCTCTGATACCATGTTGTCATGACCCAAATACAATGAAGGTCGTGATGGTGCCGGACACCACTGTCAGGCAAGCCAACGCCAAGAAGTTAACCAAATCTTTATTTTAATACTCTTGAAATCATTCCTTTTCACTATATTAAATAATAACTACGAACTTCCACTGAGTAAACAATAATGTCTTTAACCAATTTAAATAATGAATAAATTCCAAAGTTATCCCAGAATCCGATATCACAAGTGCATGAGAAATTTATAGGAAACCAATTAAATACAACAGCCGTTCGGAATACAAATAGGACAGTAAGCAAAATACAACAAGATACTTTGAAGGAGACTCTGCTGGCTGCGGGTCGTCTCGTGAGGTGCAACTCACCCAAGTCTCCATATCAACCATGCCATTACGCCAAGCTAGGCCACTAGATATACATGTGCCTGTGCAACAAAATGCACAACAAGTGTAGTATGAGTACAAAAACAACGTGTACCCAGGAAGTATCCCGCCTAACCTCGAAAAGGTAGTGACGAGAGGTCGACTTTGACACTTACTAGAGGTCAAATTGATATAATTGAATGTGACGCTAAGCATGGATGTCATAATTAAATAAAAAAATAACAACATGAAGGGACAACTTCTTTCATGATTATAATTTCAGTTTCTGTCATTTCAGTTGACAACTTAAATCTAAAGGAAATTAAACAGTTTAAATCACAGAAAGTGCCCAGCAAATATCATGCGCAAGAAATGCCGATGTCGTACAGCCCGATCCAACAAAATAATAAAATGTACACTGCCGAAGGGTCGAACGACGCGAACCATAGATGCATCTATTAACCTGCCGAGGCGAACGACCCGCTCCCATGAGAGTAGTGGAAAGGATCACCCCGCTCGCGGAATATAATTGTGAAGCGGTTAAATATAAATAAAGAGTTACCCCGCTCGCGAATCATACATGCAACACAGATACTCATAAATACACACATTCAAACAGTCAAGCAAGACTTCATCATGAAAATAATTACGCAAGAAATTTACAAATTTCTCCCTTAATGATTAAGAAACTAATGTTTAATTTTTGAAATTCATTTTCCAAGTTTCATATGATTTAATCATTTTAAATTGAAAATAAATTTACAAGTACCGCAAGTAAGCATGCTTTGGGATCCTAGACTACCCGGACTTAAGGATTATAGTAGCTACACACGGACTCTCGTCACCTCGTGCGTACGTATCCCCCCACAAACAGTAGTACATAATTAATTATTTCACCTACGGGGACAATTCCCTCTTACAAGGTTAGAAAGGAGACTTACCTCGCTCCGAAGTTCCATAATCGGCTCAGCCCTTCCGACAACTCAAATCAATGCACAACGCTCCAAAACTAGTCAATAATCATGCGAACCCATAAATGTATACTCAATTACTCATAACACTTCAATTTATAACAATTTCTAACCCTAATCACAAATTCGATAAGAATCACCCTCGGGCCCACGTGCCTGGATTCGAAATTTTTCGAAGATAAAGTTTACCCATAACCTCACGACTCCAATATATAATTGAATCCAAATCCCATATCCAATCTCGTTGTCAAAATCCAAAAATATAAATTTTTAGGTTTTTCCTCAACCCCAAATTTATACAAATTTCATACTTTAAATCTGTATCTAAACCATGTACTTAACTTGTAATGAGTGGGAACACCTTACCTTAAGATACTTGAAGAATGCCTCCTCTTGAAGCTCTCCAAAATCACCCTCACCAAATGAAAAATGGCCAATTTTTCGATTTTAAAAGAACACACTGCCTCCATCCTTTCCGCACCTGCGATCACTTGACAACTTCTACGGTTCCGCAGGTGCGGCCCCACAACTGCATCTACGATCCATCACCAGGCCCCTTATTCCGCTTCTGCGCTTCTCCTTCCACGGGTGCGGTCCCGCTTCTGCGGCAAAATTACCGCATCTGCGGTCCTAACCTAGCCTAGCCACTTCCGCTTTTGCGGCACCAAGGTTGTTTCTGCGGCGCCGCACCTGCGGCCAAGACGTCGCAAGTGCGGTTACACCAGATGATAGCAGGCTTCAGCTCTATCTCCCAACTCCAATCCGATCCGTTAACCATCCGGAACCCACCCGAGGCCACGTCCAATCCCACTAATCAATTCCAAAACACATTACAAACCTAGTTGAGCCTTCAAATCACATCAAACGACGCCAAAACCATCAATCGCACTCCAATTCGAGCTTTATAAAGTTTAGAACTCCAACTTCCTCATTGGATGCTGAAACCTATCAAATTACGTCCAATTGACCCCAAATTTTTCACACAAGTCACATTTGATATTACGGACCTACTCCAACTTCCGTAATCGGGATCCGACCTCGAAAACCCTTCAAATTTCTAAGTTTATCCAAATGACTCCAAAACGATCTGCAGACCTCCGAATTCACTTCTGATCACGCTCCCAATACCAGAATCACCATACAGAGTTATTCCCATACTCAGAATCCAAAACGGACATCGATAACACTAAAATGTACTTCAATCCAAATTTATGAATTTCTTCCAAAAAGCGAACTTCCAAAATAGACGTCAGAACGCTCCCGATTCATCCAAAATCCGATCCGAACATACGGCCAAGTCCGAAATCATCATACGAACGTACTGGAACCTTCAAATCCCGATTCTGAGGTCGTTTACTCAAAAAACCAACCTTAGTCAATTCTTCCAACTTAAAGCTTAAGGAAACGAGAATTCTATTCACAAATCAACTTCAAAACTCCCGGAATTCAATTCCGACCATTTGTACAAGTCATTATACTTGAGGTGAAGCTGCTCATGGTCTCAAACTGCCGAACGACGCGCTAGAGCTCAAAACGACCGGTCGGGTCGTTACAAAAGGATTTGAATTCCTTTCAACTGACTTATAAGGATGTTTAACATACTTAGATTCCACACATATTTGACATTTTGATTTGTCGCATTCAAACTTAGGCAATACTTCCAAATTAATCATTTTCCGCAAGGTTTTATAATTGACATGACCTAAACGTATATGCATAATTTATTTGACTCAAGTAAGTAAGACGAAGCTGAAATTTTATTATTATTCTCAACAACCATTACATTCAGCTTGAAAAGGCCCTCAGTGAGGTAACCTTTTCCTACAAACATTTCGTTCGTAATTATTACAACCTTATCAGATACAAAAACACACTTAAAATTATTCTTAACAAGATGTCCAGCAGAGATTAAGTTCTTCCTAATCTCGGGAACATGAAGGACGTTGTTCAAAGTCACCACATTGCCATAAGTCATTTTGAGAAATATCTTCCCACATCCTTCAATTTTAGCCGTTGCAGTAGTTCCCGTAGAAAGCGTCTCTTCAGGTCCAACAGGAGCATATGTAGCAAACGCTTCCCTAACAGCACAAGCATGGTGAGTGGCTCCAGAATCAATCCACCACTACTTAGGATTTCCCACCAGTTTGCATTCAGAAAACATAGCACACAAGTCATCAACATCTTCGTGCTTTTCAACCATGTTTGCTTGACCCTTCTTCTTGTCTTTCTTTGGAGCACGACAATCTATAAATTTGTGTCCAGCTTTCCCACAATTGTAGCAATTTTTGTTGAACCGCTTCTTGCTTGGGTTGCTTTTCGGTCCAGAAGCCTGCTTCCTCTTTCTATTATTTTGAGGAGTATCCTCAACAATTTTTGCTCCCATTATTGTTGAGTTTCCACGGCCTCTCTTTTCAACAACTTTGTTGTCCTCTTCGATTCTCAACCGAACGATGAGATCTTCAAGCGACTGTCACGACCCAAATTCCCAACCTTAGGGATCGTGATGGCGCCTAACACCACACTTGCTAGGCAAGCCAATGTTAGAATTCGAGTAGCTAATTTCCTTTGATTATTTTCTTAAGAATCAATAAACAAATTTAAAATAAACTTAATTTAAATGATTTCCAAAGAAAAAATAATAAACAACTGAATAAAAATGAACCACGAACTAATCATATAATAGATCTAGAACTACCTCAGAGTCTGGTGTCACAATTCACGAACTACTAAAGAATACTACAAACACTGGGCTGAAAGAATTAGTGTAACTGTTCTGAATAAACTAAAACAGTTTTATAAAAATAGGAGAAAACTCTCGGGATCTGCGAACGCCGGCAGATATACCTCGTGTCTCCAAATAAATAGATGGATGCTCTAAAAATCTCTACTGCTAGCTAGTACCTGGATCTGCACAAAAGAGTGCAGAGTGTAGTATTAGTACAACCGACCCCATGTACTGAGTAAGTGTCGAGCCTAACCTCGACGAAGTAGTGACGAGGCTACGGCGGGGCATTAAGAACATATAACCTGTGACAATAATATATACAATAACACAATATAAGAATTCTACACGAACAAGAAAAATATAAATGAGACAATAAATATAAAGCAAGAAGGAAATCTAAACAAATAATTAAGTACTGCAACAATAATGAAATAACTCAGCCGTCTTTTCTAGGCCTCAGCTATAACCAACTCTCAAATAATTTCCAAGTTTCCAAACTTTAACTTTAAATAAAAGTAGTGCCAAAATATGAAAAATAGTAATTTTTCAAATCTTTGTTTTTCTTTGAAAATCTGTAAGAATATAAATGTCCTCCCTTATCGCTCCTTGTTGCGGAGTGCAACTCGCTCCCACCTGTCCACCCTTATTGCTCCTCCCTAAATATATCACCCTTATTACTCATGTTCCAGCGTGCAACCCGATCCCACATGAGCACCTTTATCACTCCTTGTTTCGGCGTGCAACCCGCTCCCACCAGATATATCATATCAATTTATTCATAATTTCACAATTCAAGTCAAAGCCTTTCACAATTTTTATGTCTCCACAACAATAAAAGCAGAATATGAAATAATGACAATAAAACAATGAGTGTTCCAGCCTTTATTTTATGAACAATAAAACATGCATATTCTCCCTTATCATTATCTTGTTGCGGCGTGCAACCCGATCCCACATATTCACAATATCACAATCAATTTGTTCACCCGTATCACAATCAATTATCTACCCTTATCACAGCCTCCTTATCACAATCAATTTTGTTTATTCATAAAAAACTTTTACATTTCAGGCTAAGTCTTTCACAACACCTTTATTTCAACAATTGCAAACAGAAAACAATATAGCTCGTAAGGTTCAACCAATATCATTTTACAATAAAATCAACCAGAATATATGTAAACACCGTAACGGTGTCAATCCAGCTCAATCTTTATGTACTATGCTAGAACCGAGAGAATATCCAACACTTTTAACACACTTGCAACAACAATTGGAAATAATCGATTGAAATCAAATAGCAACCTCAACAGTCCTAAGACAGTTAAACTGCAATTCTCATAACTTCCTCAGTATTATCAAAAATGAAAGCAACAGTAACATAAATATATATGTGCCTCGTAGAAACAATGTCAAACTACTCAACCGTTGTGTACCACAAGGGAACCAAATAAACAACCAATACTCTTTACAAAATAACCAGAATAATATTTAACAACAACGGAATAAGGCCAAGTAATCGTAGACACAATAATGACCATAGAACAGTTAAGCCAGAAATCAATTAACTTGGGAACGGGGAAGGGATCATGTTTAACAGACCATTTGGTGGTGCATAGATACTCGTCACTTCACCTATACACCACACACATGCATTTCACATAGCAAACAAGTGGGGACTCTTATTCTCTCAAGTCAAAGGTAGACCAAACACTTACCTCAAATTCGCAGGCCACTCACTGCTCAATTATAGCTTTTCCCATTGAATTCACCTCCAATACACTCGAATCTAACCATAATTAACTTACTATAATTAATTAATGCTAAAGGAACTAACTTTACTGAAAATTATATTTTTTTCTAAGTTTTCTCAAAAAAAGTAAAAATCCGACCCCGGGCCCACTTGGTCTAAACTCGGGGTTCGGACCAAATTACGTTTACCCATTCACCCAAGAACTCAAATATATAATTAGTTTCGAAATCTGACCTCAATTCGAGGTAAAGATTCGATTTTTACAAAATTCTCTAATTCTACCAAACCCTCAATTTTACCATGAAAATTCTTAGTTTTTGATTTAAAAGTGATTAAAAATAATGAGTAATTGAAAGAGTAAAGTTTATAATTGATTACCTATGACTTGGGGATGATATTTGGTGAAGAAATTCGTTCCAAGGGCTTTGGGGTTCAAAAATTTGAAGAAGAAGAAGTCTGCCCGTTTTATATATATTTTTCTGCCAGCTATTTTATCTCGTTTCTCGTGCCAAACGATCCCTAAAATCTACTTTTATATCTCCAATGGATTCTTTGTGAAATTCTAATCAAGTTAGGCTTTTGAATCACTCAATTTGACCTTATAATGAAGGAGATATGTATGTTTTAATATTTGCAAATAGTGCAGATTTTTAATACGTCGTCAGTGACGATTTCGTAATTAACCTGAAAAATCTGACAACCTTAGTAAAATGATCATATAATCCTCATACGATGTCCAAATTCGATGATTCTTTTTGTTACGTGTCCGTAATTAAGATAAGGATCTAATACTGCATTCAAAACATAAATCGGAACTCATTTTTTCAATATGATACCATTTATGCTTGAATAAACGACGTCGAAAAATAAGAAAGAACGAGCGCAACACAACCCAAACCTATTTGAAACTCACCCGAGCCCTCGGGGCTCTAAATCAAACATGCACGCAAGTCTAAAAGCATCATACGGACTTGCTCGTGCGATCAAATCATGAAAATAACATGTAAAACTATGAATTAAACCTCAAAACTCATTATTTTTCTCAAGAACACTTAAAGTTCACTATTTATTAACCGGATGTCCGAATCACGTCAAACGAACTCCGTTTTTCACAAAATTTCACAGGCAAGGCCTAAATATCATAACAAACCTATATTGAGCTCTGGAACCACAATACATGCCCGATACCAACGGTTTTAAACATAAATTCCTTTCTTTATTTCATTAATATTTCAGCAAAACAATTTCTTTCAAAAATTAATTTCTAAAGCTTGGGACCTCGGAATTCATTTTCGGTCATACGCTCGAGTCCCATATCTTACTGCAGACCTCCCGGGATCGTCGGAATATGGATCCGGGTCTGTTTACTCAAAATGTTGACCAAAGTCAATTTTAATAAAATTTTAACTCTAGAAATTACTATTTCTCATATTTTCACATAAAAGTTTTCCGGTTTCACGCTCAGACTGCACACGCAAATTGAGGTATTTAAAATTAACCTTTTTAGGGCTATTAATCCTAGAACACAGTCTAATTTTACAGAATGACCCCTTGGGTCATCACATCGACATCTCCTTGCATTTGTGTTTCAAGTAGTTTTTGAAGTCCTTCCACAAAGGAGGAAACTTTTCAATCATTGCTGCTACTTGAAATGCTTCATTGATGACAAGACCTTCAATGAAAATTCTGTTAGTAAAAATACTAAAATGACTACTTTCAACATCAGTATTAATTCGACTTATACCTTCAGCAAGGAGATCGTGAATAATCACTTGCAATTCCTGGACTTGGGTCATATCAGATTTGCTATCTACCATTTTGTAGTCCAAAAACTTAGCGGCAACCAATTTCTTCAACCCAACATCTTCAGTTTTGTATTTTCCTTCAAGCGTAACCCACAGTTCTTTTGACGTCTCCACATTACTGTAGACGTTATACAGATTGTCCTCCAGCCCGCTAAGAATATAATTCTTGGACAGAAAATCAGAATGCTTCCACGCCTCAATCACGAGAAAGTGTTCATTCTCTGGAGTTTCATCGTGCAGAACATGAACATATTCCTTAATGAACTTCTGTAGACTTAAAGTAGTCAAGTATAAGAACATCTTCTGCTGCCACAGCTTGAAATCAATCCCGGAATTTTTTTTGGGTTTTTTCGTCGGTGCCAATGCCGGTGTTCGGCTTGTCGATGCATTGGATTTACCATAGGAACAGTCCGGTTCCCGTTGTCATTCGTCATTTCTGTAAAAGAATGATACAAACAAACGTTAAAATCATGTAGATTTTAATCTCCAATAGAGCAGAAAACCACAAAGGTTTTACTCTCCAGAAACAATAAATATAACACAAATACAGAAAATAAATTAAATTCCTTAAGCTTGTTAGAATACTGTATTTGTCAACTAATTATGGAAAAGATAAAATAACATAAACAGAAATATAAACGAAACAAAATTTAATCCGAGTCCACTGAATTCACAATGTTTACTTAAGGAATTTAATCCCCTCCTAGTACCTAAGGTTATGGATTATTTCCTCCCAGGATAGAACGAATTACACACTGGTGTAGTGGTACTTCGAACCTTAGTGTTTCAGAGAACACAAATTTCAGTAGCAAATCACACTTACTGTTGTTTTTTTTGAAGTTAAAAGTATGCAGAAGAAAGGAGGAGAACTCAGAAAATCGTATGAAAAATCTGAGAGAATGGACTAGTATTTATAGCCAATGTTGGGCTGAAAACTGAAGAGATGCAACTCTTCAAAATGGATGTTTATGAAAAACGACCGTAGCATAAATGTCATAACATAAATGACTATTTACTCAACAATAAGGGAATTGAAGAGGGAGGTTAATTTTCAGTTACAAAACTAAAATACGGAAAAATGAATAATTGAATTAGATTTAATATTAATATTCTATTATTAAAACGGATATTTAATATTTCTGTTAATATTTACTATTAACAAATAAATTTGGTCCAAAAAATTAATCAATCAATTGACCAAATCCGAAGCCGAGCGAGCGAGGACGACGATGGCGCGAGGCTTGCCTTCTTCTCAACTCTTTAAGAGCTAGAAGAAGAGCAATTGCTTATATACCCATCAAAAATCTTTTCTTCTTCCAATATGGGACAATGTCCCTTTGTCAAGGAGGGAAACTCAAATATTTATTTTTTTCCTCCATTTCCATTCAGCCTCTTTTAAGTATTAATATAGCTTAAAAACCCAACCGGCATGGTGTACAAATAACACGTGTGGTGGTTGCTAGGTAATCATTAGTGTTTTAAATACCATATATAGTTATTTTGTTACACCATCAAGTTAAGTTACTTAGAACAACAACAATAAATAATTATATGTATAACTATAATATGAAAAAATAATTAATTATAACATATTAAAATACATGAATAATAGATTACATCATCCAAATCTTAAACAACGAGGCACTCTACAAAAGCATGTTTGGAAAGACACCTAAAAATTGAATTTGAATATAATTTGATGTAATTATACAGTTTGACATGTTTGTTTGGCCAAGTAATTACTTGGTTAACATGAAATTGAATGTAATTGAATTACACTCTACAATTCTCAATGAGGATGTGAGAAATGATGGTAATTATACCGTAATTACAAGGTTGCTTTTTAGTTTCTTTCTTTTTTGTTTTTATTTCATTTTATTTTCTTTATAACTTTTTATTTCTATTATTTTACTTTTTTAATTTTATTTTTACTTTTTAATTTCTTTGTACATTATTTATCCTCCCTTCGTCGGCGTCATTGAACCTCGTTAGCATTTCGAAAAGAATTGGAGGCTCAAACGAATGGTCAAAGGAATTGATGATTCATGTTTAGTCTCCGATCTTCGCCTAGTCTTAAGGTAAGTTAGTATCGATCCGGTGAAGAAAAGAGAATTTAGTTGATAGAGACGTTAGATCTGGAGGAAGCATCTGGTCACATATCCCAAAACCTTCACGGGAAAGGAACGGACTCACTCGCCCTACTTCTAAAGATAGATAGAAAAGGTTAGGGGGTCCCAGCTGCTGAGGTGGCGTAGTGACAGGTGAGAGCAATAACAACAAAAGCAGCGNATAGATCCTGCAGTAGTATATGGAGAAAAGAGTGGAGTAAGGGAAGCGAAAGACACTGTACCGACTGAAAGGTACATAGTTGCTTTACCGATAGCCAGAGGATTGAGAAAAGCTAGAGCGCACGAAAAAAAAAGTAGCTACCTCGGGAGAGGGATGAGAGTAGTCTTTTTCCAATTCGTTACCTTTATTTCTTGTGATTCCATGTAATTGCTTATATTTTATATTTTATTTATTTTATTATTCTATTTTTAAAACTACACCTCCTAATATTAGAAATAATGAGTCACTAACAAACTTGGCATATAATGAGTGATGCAATTAAAGTGGAATTTCGTTGTTGAATGTGGTTATAAACTTATTATGTTTCCTAATCTTAAGTTGTAGTGGAACTTACAATTATTATGTCGGAATTTGACATATGTTAAACTATGTGTATTTTTTTGAATTTTGATATTGTGTTATATTCATGGTTCCAATTTACTTGTTTTAGACTTTTAGCAGTACAAGTCATAGGAAACACGCGTTGCGCGTGTATATACCCTATCTACATAACTTTAAAAATCACATTAATATTATGTTATCGAATAGTGTTTGAACAATAAAATAGTTACAACAAGAAGAGTAAGTTCCTAAAAATGATTATTATTGATTCTATAGCTTAATAAAGAAAGAAACGCTCCACAATCATCTTGGTAAATATATTCAACTATAAACTTATTCCATCTTTATACGTTATGATTATTTTACAAGTCTTTAATTTTTTTTTTGTGTGTTTTTCGTAAGAACACATAAACTTTTGAAGATTTAAGAGTTTTTTCTGATTTTTTCTAAAGGTATATATTCTTAAATTCATTCTATAAACACAATCATGCATGGGTAGCTAACTAACAAAAATCTTTTTCTCGCCCGAGGAAAAAAATAAATTCTTCAATTTCGTTAATTGATTGAAATACTATAAGAATTGTAAAATAACTCAAAATATAAATAGCCCAACGACTTCATTAACGTGCAGACATATTTTAGATTTGTATCAATTATTAGTGAATTTATGTTCCATGATTGTAAATATTTTGTGGCATTCATATTCCTAACATTCCAGTAATGAGGCTAATTATATCTCTTTCGTATTCTTCAACCATGCACACTATCAGATGTACTAAATTCAGTATATCTTTCTCTAAGAAGTTTAGATCTATTTTTAAATATTTAAGGCTCATTGTTTCTATTTCATGCAATTTCTTTCTATTTTTCATAAAATAGCAAATTACATGCCCACCGAAAACACGCATCCTAATTTGTTATATCTTTCTGTATGAAGTTTGATTGCTCTATGTTTAAATATTTAACGCTCATTGGTTTCTAATTTTATGTAGTTACTTTTTTATTCTCATAAAATAGCAAATTATATGTTCACGAAAAATAAACATTTAACTTTTAAATTACATACTTGAATTGACAGCTATGAAGAAAATTACAAGAAGTTTTGTTGCTACAAAACTGAAGAATGTCTATTATTAAACTTCAAGAATAATCTAAAAGTCAGAAAGTTAAATTCAAAATAAAAGCAAATTTACCTTCGCAGACCTCGATGCTATCAAGAATTTTTGGAAGGAATATGAAATATTGGCTTCTTTTATATGTGTCCAACTCTTCCTTTTTCTAAATGACTTTGGTTTCAAAATTCTAAACAATATAGGTTGATTAACGCATTGTCCAACCAGAAAACTATAAGAGAGTGTTTATGGAGAATAAAAATTGGGCATTAATCGGCTTCTTTTTACACACTTTGAAAGGAATACTAAAGAATGCGTTAACCTACTTACTATCTTTTTTTTTTTGTCCATTTTAGCCTATGAAAATTTACCTCTTTAATATGTATATTAAATAATCAGTTTCTTCTTATTTTCTTATTCTTTTTAAATTTTTACCTTGATAAGTTTTACTTTTCCCGCAAGCTATGGGATGGAAGTAGGAGTAGCAAACGGACGGGTCGGTGTGATGACCCAAAGGGTCATCTTGTGATTTAAGACTCTATTCTGCGCTCGTTAACCTTAAAAACCTTATTTTCACTCACCTCGATTTGTGTGCGCAGCCCGGGTGTAAATCCGAAAAAACTTTATGTGGAATTTATGAAATAATAATTTTTGGGATTTAAAAGAAATTTTTAGTTGACTTTGGTCAACGTTTTGAGTAAACGGACACAGACCCGTGTTCCGACGGTCCGTAGTAAAATATGGGACTTGTGAGTATGCCCGAAATCGAATTCTGAGGTCCCTAACTCGAGAAATGAATTTTTGATGAAAATTGTAAGACTGAAATTCTAAGGATTTAAAGAAATTGATTAATGTTTGATCTAGTTGGTATCGATCCCATATTTTAGTTTCGGAACCCGGTACAGGTTTAATATAATATAAATGTCATGTCTGTGAAATTTTGTGAGAAACGAAGTTTATATGATGTGATTCGGACCTCCGGTTGAGAAACTAGTAACTTTAAGTGTTCTTGAGAGTTCCATTGATTTTGATGCTAAATTCATAGTTTTAGGTGTTATTTTGGCGATTTGATCGCACGAGCAAGTCCGTATTATATTTTTAGACTTGCGTGCATGTTTGGTTTGGAGTCCCGAGGGCTCGGGTGAGTTTTAGATAGGCTATAGGGTGTTTAGGACTTAGGAAAAATTTGCTGGTATAGAACCAACTGTTGCAGGCCTCTGATCTCGCAATTGCGAGACCAGGCATCGCAAATGCGAACAAAGCAGGGACGACAATTGCGAGGCTTTCATCGCAATTGCGAAGAGAGCCTGGGCCAGCAATTCTCGCATTTGCGAGGTTCTGGGAAGGGGCATATTCGCTAATGCGAACGTCTACTCGCATTTGTGAGGGGACAGTGGTCGTAAATGCGACACTTTCCTCGCATTTACGAAAGCAGCAGAGTTGTGAAGGGCATCATAATTGTGATTGTTTCTTCGCATTTGTGAAGCTCAGGTCGCAATTGGGACATCTGCGGCTGATTAAAAGGGACTTAGACGGAATTTTTCATTCTTTCTTCAAATTTTAAAACCTAAACCTCAAGGGGCGATATTCCAAAGACCAAATCTTCCCCAAATCATAGGTAAGTGATTCTTAACTCTCTTCTTTCAATCTTTTACTTCCTTTAACAAGATTTCAACCTAGAACCTAGGATTTTTATGGTGAAATTGGGAATTTTGGGTAGAAAACTAGGGATTTCGAAATTTGGGGATTTAGACCTCAAATTGAGGTCGAATTCCAAAACCAATTGTATATCCGGGCTCGGGGGTGAATAGGTAATCGGGTTTTGGTCCGAATTTTTGGACCAATTGAGCCCTTTTGTTGACTTTTTCAAATATGAACTAAGTTGAACTGTAGTTATCGGGGATGATTCCTAAGGCTTATTTTTAATTATTTGGTTTGAAATTTGCTAGATATTGTGGACTCGGAGGCTAATTTGAAAGGCAAAGTTGTGATTGAGCGTTAAGTGATATTGGGAGTGAGGTAAGTGTTGTGTCTAACTTTGGCTTGAGGGAATAGGTATTGTGTGATTATTTGCGTGTTTTGTTGTTGAATAGGATGTATAGGTGAAGTGACGAGCACCTATGCATTGTGGTCGAGTCATAGATGTATTGGTAAAAAATAAACTTCATGTGTGTAATAATTTTGGTGACAAGGCAATCTACGTGGGTCAATGGAAACATGACAGATGGTCAGAAGTTTAGAACGACGTACGGGGCAAAAAGGAACGGAATAACATGCACACGAGACGATTAGATGCGGGAGTTACAGTCTCATTGAGAAGTTGAAGAGACACGGTCAGAATGAACCAAGGCAGAATAAAGGACAGATTCAAAGGTCTTCAATCAATGAGCTAAATGTTACATAATCTTCACGCAACAGTTACGATTAGCAATTGTGATGTTACGTTAATGATATTATTAGTCATTAATGCTCAATCATTAAGAAGAGTAGACGTTATATTAAGAAATTTCCTATAAAAGGGAGTAAAACCTCACTTGTATGGACACGTTCACCACTACTGAAATATACTTACTTTTATGCTATCTTATTGCTTTCTTATTTACAAGTCTAAATCCTATTATTAGCTAATTTCTTTGGTTATTAGAAACCTGGGTACTTCTTAAAATAGCTTTGACTAAGAATCCAATTTTTTGGTTAAACAAATTGGTTCTGTTATAGAAAATCTGATAATCTTTATTTTTTCGCGAATAACCTTATCGAATCATGTCAAATACCAACGACAACAAACAACTGGAACCCCAGTTCCATCGACTCAGGGATCCCCACGAGGTTCAAGGGACAACTCCCCAGAAAGATCTACAACTCACAACAATGATCAATTTGGAAACGAGCAAATAGGAGAACAAGACCCTGTGAAGCAGTTGGTTGGTGAATATGTGAGTGAAGCTCTACAAGCTTTCATGAGGGGGATACCAACTGTGTCGCCTATGCCTCCTCCAAACAACACTGCGACTGTAGAAAATTCACAA
The DNA here is from genome assembly GCA_005239505.1 of Nicotiana paniculata. Lineage (NCBI taxonomy): Eukaryota > Viridiplantae > Streptophyta > Magnoliopsida > Solanales > Solanaceae > Nicotiana > Nicotiana paniculata. The sequence goes on from ML315223.1 coordinate 29,984, forward strand.
TCTGGACTAGCAAATTCAGGAAGTAGAGGCACTCTAAATGAATCACTTTGAGGAAGACCAGGTATGTCTAATAATTCAGATTTACAATCTTTAATACTAACCTTGCAGAAACAGGTGAAGGAACAAAATGATCGCATCGAGAAAATTCCTGGAGTACCACCTGTCATGAAGGGTATTGATATTGATAAATACTCTCAACAACCCTGGAAGCCAAGTGCAGCACCTTTACCGATTCCCAAGAAATTCAAAATGCCTGACGTACCAAAGTACGATGGGACAACTGATCCACGTGATCATATTACTGCTTTCACCACAGGAGTAAAAGGCAACGACCTGACTAAGCAAGAAATTGAATCCGTGTTGGTCAAAAAGTTTGGAGAAACACTCACCAAAGGAGCATTAACATGGTATTTTGTATTCTCTGTTGCCCGAAAATTCTGTTGATTCATTTGATGAGCTTGCAGATTTGTTTATAAAAGCACATTCTGGTGCGCAAAATTGGGCAGGTTTCAACGTGAAATTATGCTTCTACCAAGAGTATCTGACAATTGGGCAGCTATGGCCTTTGCAAGTAATTTGAACGATAAAAGCTCTGAAGCCACGAGGAGACTCAAAGAGAGCTTGAGAGATGTAACGACCCGGTCGGTCTAGCATCTGCATTTATATTTACTGTTATTACCTCGTCATAGCTTGGTTAAACTGTTCTTTATGTGATAGAGCTGGTAGGCTCGGAATCAGAATAATTATAATGGGAATTTAGTCACTTAGTCTTTAAAGTGATTTTAGTTTTGGATAGTTCGTCATCGTTGGTGGATTTTAGAAATAATGATGTGATTTTGGTGTTTTGATGTTGTTTTTGGTGTTTCGAAGGCTCGACTAAGTTTGAATGATGTTATGTGATATGTTGGTAGGTTTGGTTGAGGTTCCGGGGGCCTCGGATACATTTCGGATGCTCAAACGGGCATTTTTAGACTTAGGAATAATGCTGGTTTCTGGTTTTTGTGCAGCAGAAAATCATTCTCTGCGATCGCGTAGGAAGAACCGCGATCTCATAGTGCAATTTGAGGGTAGCAGGAATTTACTCTCTACGATCGCATAAGTGTGTTCGCGATCGCAGGGGTTGGGCAGCTTAAGCAGTGTGATCATGTGGGAGCTCATGCAATCGCGTAGTGTTAGAGAGGCGCGTGTGGGGGCTGGTCATGTGTGCTTCGCGATCACGTAGGCAGATTTGCGATTGCATACGTTGAGGTCATAAGGAACTGCGATCGCGTGGCATATGTTGCGATCGTAGAAGATATATTTGGGCAAGCTGAGGATTAGTGCTTCGCGATAGCGATGTGGGTCCCGCGATCGCGATGAATAAATACCTGGGCAGTATTTAAATAAACCTTCTGCGACCAATACCTATTTTTACACTATTTTTGAACGGGAAAAGAGCTTGGAGGCGATTTTGAAGAGAGGAAATCATCGTTCTTCATTGAGGTAAGTATTTTAGACCCAAAAACTCGATTATAGGTGATTAAGGAACATAATATCAATGTTTAATTCATGAAAATCAGTAGAAAAGATAGGGTTAGGGCTTGAGATTTTGAGACCTTTAGGGATCGATTTGAGGGGTCAAACGAACTCCGATTTTAGCGTTCTTTATATGTACGGATTCGTGAGACGATGAAGAAAATTTTGGTATAAAATTTGTCAAGTTCCGAGATGCAGTCCCGGGGGTCAGGTTTTGGCTAATTTCGAGTTTTGAGCTAAATTTGGTACTTTTCAATTGGAATTCATCCCTTAAGCATAATTTGATGATAAAAATCTGAACTTGGTAAATTTGGAGCACTCAGAGGCCGAATTTAGAGGCAAAGTCACTGCGGAATAGTATTTTAGCCAGTTTTGAGGTAAGTAACGTTTCCAAACTTGGTTTTGAGGGTTCGAAACCCCGAGCTAAATGATTTATGACTATAATCGAGGTGACACGCATGCCAAGTGACGGGCGTGCGGGCGTGCACTGAGGATTTGTGGCCTGGCTTATCCCATGGCACCGCTTAGTGATTATTCCCTGATGATATATGTGCTTCTGTTAATGTGGTAATTGTGAACCTGTTAGAAATCATGTTAAGTATAAATTCTAGGCTTCACGCCGAAAATTCTGAGACCCGAGTAGTCGTATATTACTGTCTCATTTTGTGATTATTTGATTTTATATACTCAGTCCTGTTATAGCATATCACTTCATATCTCAGTCTCAGTATTGTTAATTATATGCATACTTATCATTGTTTCGGGATGATGGAGGCATCTGTGATCCATGTGGGTGAGACTGAAGAGTAATGACTGAGTGAGGACAAGAGCCTGTTATTGAGACAGTTATGAGAACGGACTGCACACCGCAGTGATATTTAAATCATGCCTTCGTTGGCTTGATATGGCGCTTGGGCCACTAGGGCCCCTCCGGAGTCTTTACACCCCCAGTGAGCGCATTGATGATGAGGGATAGCATTTCCCTTAGCATGGATCTTGTCCGAAGCTGGTGTTATGTGAGGGATGGATCTTCCCTGTACATAGATATTGTCCGAAGTTGATGTAATGTGAGGGATGGATCTTCCCTGGACATGGATTTTGTCCAAGTGTGGTATTCCGGAGATGGATCTTCTCTGTGGGGGACTGGACTGGCCTTTTTCCTCAGTACAGAATGACTACGGTCACCGATGTTTATGCATATTCCGGGATGGAACTTCCCTGGGCCTGAGAGCCATATATAGTATTGAGTTGACTTCTGTGGGAGAGTTGTGAGCACTATGTACATTTTAACACTATGACATGTTGGCATGTAGAACATATGGAGGTATATCTAGCATATTCTGTTGTTATTTTCTGATAACCGTGAACATGCCTAAATTTTGTATGTTGATGATTTAATTATTGAGGTTTAGTCCGTCACTACCTCTCAGCCCATAGTTTGGGTTTGTTACTTCTGAGTTGGTGTACTTACGTTACCCCCTGCACCTTGTGTGCATATCCAGGTACACCGGGACCCGGTAGTGGATATTGAGCAGCTGTCAGAGTTTTATTGGAGTTGTCGAGGTAGCGGCTGGCGATCGCGACCTCGTCTTCTCTTTCTTATTCCACTTGTTGCTCTTATTTTGAGATTATGTTGTCTATTTCTTCATTTCTTTATTTTATAATATAGTAGCTTATGACTGAGTGACACCGGATCCGGGGTTGGGGATTTTAATACTGTTTCAAATATTATTTTTAAATTCAGACTCTTAGTATTATCAATAAATTCGTTTAAAAATCGCATTTGTACTGGAAATTGAACTTAGCTTAGAAACAAAGGGGCGGCTTGCCTGGTTCCACGACAGACGCCATCACGACCCCGAAATCAGGTCGTGACAAGAGAGTTCCCAGCTACGACATGGAACGATGTTTATAACATGTACAACACCAAATTACAAATTGAGGAAGATACTATTGCCCAATCAAAAGCAGAAGACATGATGAGTTCTAGACGCTCCGAATCAGAAAGGAGAACTGGCAAAAACATGTACAATCTATACATGGGACTTTCGGGACGAGAGGCTCGTTCCAAATTTGAGAACTCACGGTCTGATCACAGACCGTCGAATAAAGATTCGAGCTCATCATCATCAAGATCCAGAAAGGATCGAGATGAGCGAAATAGAGGTAATATAAGAATTGGAGACTACAATTTCAATGTAAGTACTTCCGAATTAATTACAGTATTAAGAAATATGGGTGATAAAGTTCGATGGCCCAAAGAAAAGAGATCAAATCCAAACAGAAGGAATCCAGACTTCTGGTGTGAATTTCACAATGATCATGGGCACAAAACATCAGACTGCAGGTTATTGCAAGGTGAGGTAGAACACTTATTAAAACAAGGTTATCTAACATAACTGTTCAGTGAAAAAGGTAAACAGACATATATGAAGAATAGGGAGCCCCCAAAACCACCATCTCCAAAGAGAACTGTAAATGTGATAAATGGAGGAGAGGAGGTAAATGGCATAACTTATACTTCATCAAGAAGGATGACCAAGTTCACAGTGACCCACGGGAAACGGACTCGTGAGACTTTGGAGGCTGACAACATCTCATCGACGACTCAGATGCTGATGGATTACTGCTTCCACATAATGACGCACTGGTAATATCTCTACTTATACATGACACTAACGTAAAAAGAGTCTTGATTGATCCAGGTAGCTCGGTCAATATCATTTTGCTGAGGGTTGTGGAAGAGATGTTAATGGGGGACCGTATAATTCCAAAAGCACGTTCCTTGTCTGGATTCGACAACTCTACTATCATAACAAAAGGAGAAATTGAGCTTAATACCTATGCAGAAGGCACCGTCAAGGAAACAAAATTTCAAGTTATAGATACAGATATGACTTATAATGCAATCATGGGGAGACCTTGGATCCATGACATGGATGCAGTACCATCTACCGTGCATCAGGTAATCAAATTCCCTTCCAGATGGGGAATCCAGCAAATTCAAGGTGATCAGCAGACTTCAAGAAACATCAACTCAGTGATGCATTCCAATAAAAAAGAAATAGCGGAGGAATCAAAAGACGAGGGAGCAACCCGAACAGACACGGAAGAAAATGATAAAGTCACGGTGAATCAAATCACCACGGGATGTCACATCAAGACATACAGACATGGATTCCAGACCTGATGTTATTCAAGAACCAGAAGACAATAAAAATATCAAGACAACGACTGAGGAGCTCGAAGCTGTTCCACTGTTCGAGCTTAAGCCTGAGCACAAAATCCACATAGGAGCAAGGCTAAGCCCGACCAGAAGAGGTAAGTTAATTGAATATTTAAAAGCTAACGCAGATTGTTTTGCTTGGTCCCATTCAGATATGACAAGTATACCCCCAGAAGTGATGACTCATAAACTAAATGAAGACCCATCCTTCGTACTTGTCAAGCAAAAGAAAAGAAAGCAGGGATCGTTCAAGAATCAAGTGATCAATGAAGAGGGGGACTTATTGTTACAAAGTCATGCCTTTTGGCTTGAAAAATGCTGGAGCCACGTATCAAAGGCTAGTGACCAAGATGTTCCAGGAGCATCTGGGGAAAATAATGGAGGTGTACATTGATGACATGTTGGTAAAGTCAACGAAGGCAGAAGATCATTTCCAACATCTCTCAACTACTTTCGAGATCCTCCTCAGGTATAACATGAAGTTAAATCCAAAAAAAATGCGCCTTTGGCGTTGAATCAGGTAAATTTTGGGTTTTCTCGTATCAAATGGAGGCATTGAAGTAAATCCTGCTCAAATTAAAGCTATTGAAGAAACACCTGATGTACTAACGAGCAAAAAAGAAGTTCAAAGATTAACAAGTAGGATTGCAGCTTTAGGAAGATTCATCTCCAGATCTTCAGAGAAGAGTTTTAAATTCTTCTCAGTACTAAAGAAGCAGAATCGGTTTGAATGGACTGAAGAATGTTAACAAGATCTTAAATACTTGAAGGCTTATCTATCGAATCCCCTACTACTGTCTAAACCAAAGGAAGGGGGAAGGTTATAATTTTATCTTACTGTGGCAGAAATAGCCGTAAGTGCAGTCCTGGTACGGGAGGACAAAGGTAAGTAATCTCCTATCTGCTATGTAAGTAAGTCCTTACTAAATGCTGAAACTAGATATCCTCATCTAGACAAATTAGCCTTGGCTCTAATCATGGCGGCTAGAAAGTTAAGACCGTACTTTCAATGTCACCTAATTACTGTTGTAACTTCATATCCTTAGAGAAATATTTTGCATAAGCAAGAACTGTCATGAAGACTGGCTAAATGGGCAATAGAACTAAGCAAATATGGCATAGTCTATCAACCTAGGACTGCAATAAAGTCTCAGGTTTTAGCCGATTTTGTCGCAGATTTTAACACTAGCTTAATTCCTGAAGTAGAAAAAGAATTACAAATCTTTACCGGAGCTAATCCAGGAATATGGACTCTATTCACTGATGGCTCTTCTAATATCAAAGGAGCCGGGTTGCATATTATTTTAATACCACCTTCGGGTGAAAAGATAAGGCAAGATATTAAATGTTATCCCATTACTAACAATGAAGCGAAGTACGAAGCTGTCATTGCAGGACTCGAATTAGCACGAGAACTCTCAATTGAGCAGATCATGATCAAAAGTGACTCTCAACTAGTGGTGAACCAGATGCAGGGGACTTATACTGCTAGAGAGACTCGAATGCAACAGTATCTGGAAAAGGCACGAGTCCTGGTAAAGCAATTCCAGTCATGGAAGATTATGCAAGTACCTAGAGAGGAAAATGCAGAAGCAGGTGCATTAGCTAATCTTGCAGCAGTTACCGGTGTAACAAATAAAGGAAATGCTATTGTGATACACTTATTTCGTTCAGCAATTGACCAGGACAAGAATGAGGTAACATTTAATAATCTAACCTGGGATTGGAGAAACGAAATTGTAAATTTTTTGCAGAATGGTACCGTTCCTGAAAATAAGAAAGAAGCTCAAGCACTTCGTCGAAAAGCTGCACGGTACTGCCTAGTTCGTGACACTCTGTATCGCAAAATGTTTGGAGGTCCCCTAGCAAGGTGCCTTGGACCAAACCAAACTGAGTACGTGATGAAAGAAGTACACGAAAGACATTGTGGGAACCACGCAGGTGCAAGATCCTTAGTCAAAACCCTAATCAAAGTAGGGTACTATTGGCCTAAGATGGAAGAAGACGATGAAAATTTTGTAGCTAAATGCGATAAATGTAAACGATATGCTAACAATATGCATCGACCCACAGAATTACTACACCCGGTTGTATCACCTTGGCCATTTATGAAATGGGGAATGAATATAGTAGGACCTCTGCCCCCAACCAGAGGAAAGGTACGATTTTTAATTGTATTAAAAGATTATTTCTCAAAATGGGTGGAGGCATATGCTTTTAAACAAGTGCGAGAAAAAGAAGTGAAAAGTTTCATATGGCGAAACATTATATGTCGTTTTGGTGTACCAAAGGAAATTGTATGTGACAATGGCCCACAATTCATAGGATCTCAAATCACAGAATTCTTCCAAAGCTGGCAAATCAAACAAATCACTTCTTCACCATATCATCCCGTGGCTAACGGCCAAGCTAAGTCAAAAAATAAAATCATTGTTAACAATATGAAGAAACGATTGGAAAAAGCTAAGGGAAATTGGCCTGAGAACTACAGGCAATATTATGGGCTTATAGAACTACTACAAAGACAGCCACAGGAGAAACCCCATTCGCGCTTGTTTACGGCTCAGAAGCTCTAATACCAGTGGAAATTGGTGAACCGGGCATGAGATTCACAATAGCAACAGAAGAAATAAACAATGACGAGTTGAGAACAAATATGAATTTACTCGAGAAAAGGAGAGAAGCTGCTTTAATACGCATGGCAGCTCAAAAGCAAATCATAGAGCGATATTAGAACAAAAAAGCTCATCTCAGATACTTCAAAATTGGGGACTTTGTCCTTAAGACAGTTTTTCAATCAATAAAGGAGGTTGGAGCAGGAAAATTAAATCCAAATTGGGAAGGACCCTAAAAAGTGCGTGGTATTGCTGGAAAATGAGCTTATGAGCAGGAAACCATGGATGACAAAATTTTACCAACAAGTTGGAACGCTGTTCACTTGAAGAAATATTACTTCTAAAGAGAAGGAATACCCACGGTCAGGTATCATTACGTTCAGTTTTATTTAGTACAGTTAAAATTGTACTAACCATTTTAGATGATAGGCAAAAAGCTAACCCATAACCAGATGATGATATTAGACCTGAATAGACATGAGGAAAAAATTGAATTCCCGGTCTAGGGTTACAACTTTCTGATGGACGTTTCAAAGGGTTAAGTAGTCATCATCTCAACTATATACCTTCGAGTCCCGTATATTTTTCCTTTTCAGGAAAAGGACCATAAGAAAGGAATAGTCAAGTGCTCGAGATTTCATTCTTCAAAGCTCAAAAACTTGGGGGACTATACAGTATGGAAAGAGGCAAAGAAGACTATCAAAAGAGTCAAAGTTCAAGCCTGAAGATCCATTTTCCCCAACAAGTCAAAATTTATGAGCAGAATCAAAGAGCCAAAGACAAAAACACAAATCCTGATTCAGAAACCTACAAAGAACACACTCGTGAATACAAACGAATGTTTAGGTTAAAGGCAAAATTTAGTTAGGGGAAGAAATTCATACCCCCATATTTATTCAAAACCTGTTGTAAGAGAAAACAATTACGAAAGAGTCATAGACGATTCTCAAACACATGTAAAATGTTACAAAAGTTCGAATAATATAAAGACTTTTTGCAAAACATTATTCGGAAAAAACATGTGAATTCTTATCTCTCTTTTGTATGTTTACACCATTATGAAGTTGAGACGTCTTCTTCATTAAGTGTCGTTCATAAAAGGGCCCGTTTTTATAAATCGTGCTTATTTAAAAAAGACACGAAATACTGAAGTATTTTTAATGCAAAATTAAATACCAAAGGGGTAAAACAAAAACCCGAATGTAAAGCATACAAACACTTAAGAGTAAAACGAAAACTCGAAGAAACACAAGTCATGCTAAGAAATGTAAATATTAATATTATATAAAAACTAAGTATTAACTTAGTTTAAACCAAAAGTGTTTCTACAAAGTTTCCCCTAAGTTGTCATGGGGGACTTACTAAACCAAACTTCACCCCCAAAAGGGACCGGGGGTAACCACCAATTGTTCCAAAAAACAAAAAGATAAGGGTTGATAAACACTTCCACCAGGCACTGGGAGGATTATCTTCATCAGCAGGAGGAGCGGCTTGAGATGGCGAGGCTTGGGAAACAACTTCATCAGGCACGATCTCATCACCCATTGGAACTTCAATTACAGGTGATGAAAATTTTTGACTTTGCCGAGACTTTTCAATCGTCTCCTTAGTCTTGGCAATTTCAGCTTCTAAGTCAAAATTACCTTGGCCCATTTCTGTCAATGTGTCAAGCCGGGCATTAAAATAAGCCCAACTCACATCAACAGCTGCCTTATCCTCAAGAGCCTCGTAATATTTCTCCCATTGTTTAATATCGGCTCTCAGCTCATCTATTTCAACCATGATAGCATCATAAGAAGCCTGCAAAGGGGCAAGAGACCTTTCCAGAAACTGAATCTTGTTTGAAGATTCACGGAGATCCGCTTGGGTCTGGCATGAGAAAGCTGCTTCGCAAAGGAAGACTCCAAGATGTTTTTATCGTTGCCTTCTTGACTTGATGAAGCCTTCTCGATGTCCAATTCCGCTGCAATTACTCTGGTTTGCTGCTCCAAGGTACACTTCTCCTCCTCTACTGCCTCCATATCAAGCTGAAGACTCTCGAATTGCTCCTTCCAGTTATCAGCCTCGGTATGATATTCATTTGCTAATTGATCCATATGAACGATCCTTTTCATCAATTCTGTACCAATAAGATTTCTCTGCACAAAAAGAGAAGTCAAATATTGGTACGGGATATATAAAAAAAAAAAAGGGAACGGTATAAAAGATACCTTTAAGGATGAGTGTACAATCTCGTTCATCCAAGTTAAGGAGCTATGAGTTTCCAACTTAGACTTTCAACCGGGCTTATCAGAGGCTTCAACCACACATCCGCCTGGCCTGATTTCTTTAAGAGGCTACCTCTCGCAGGAACCTCTATTATAATTTGCTTCATCTCCCTACTATTGGAAGATCCTACTCCAACAATAGAAGGAACGAAAGTAGGGGCGGACGAAGGAGCCACAGATGGAATACGCGGGGGAGTAGAAACAACAACAGGTACGGTAGACAAAAGTTCCACTGGAGCAGATAGAGGAAAAATAGCAAAAGGTGCTTCCTCAAAAACTGTTCCAAAGCCTCGGTGGAATAATTGTTCAATTGATTCATTGGCAGAGGAAGGAGTTGAATATTCAGGAGCGGAAAGCTCTGACTCAGGTATGGAAGGTGGATCAGTAACTGGAATAGATTCATCGTCAAACATGACCTTTCTTCTCCGTGACCTCCGAATCAGCGAACCTTCCTCCTGCTCTTCCTCATATTCCAAGGTCCAAGACCCACTTGCTTTACTTTTTGATGAATAAGAGTTCACAATAATTTCTTGGTCCTTGGCCAAAGAAAGTTTCGAAGCGGATACTGTAGCAGCAGAGACCCCACAAGCGGGAAACCCTGACAAATAAAAGGGGTTAGAGAAGCTTGAAAAGAGAAAGAAAGGAAATATAAAAAAAACTACCATGGGTTTTCACTTTCCAACCAAACCTCGCCGAGAGGTACTTCCAAGAACATTCTTCCATTGGAGCAATCAACAACATTTTTTCTACCCAACCACGGAAACCGAAGACCTCCTCAATGGTTCCCATGGTTGCTGCAAGAAGAAAAAAAAACATTCACGGTACTGAAGATTTATAAGAAAAATATATATATAAAGAAGAAAGTGAGCAAAAATGTACTCATTTGCAAAGTTCCACTTCTCAAGGAATGGGATATTCTCTTCACCTACCAAACGTTTAGTAGGGAGAGCAACATACCGGACATACCACCCTCTATCTTTATCATCATCAGGTATAACCAAAACTCTTTTACTGGTAGCCGCAAGTGTAAAAAATCCTTGGCGGAACAACATAGGAGAATAGAGATGGATGAGATGATGAAAAGTAAAAGGAACTGAAGCTAAGGTGGCCAAATATCTAAGGTTGCTCGAAGATAGCTTTTACTTTCTAGTTGTAATCTTTCCTATCCTTTAGGCGGGGATAGGGTCCATGCTACTGCCCTCCAGATAAGAGGATCGATTTGTCCCAAGCAAACATTAAAAAATCGACAAAACCCTATGATGACAATCTCTGAGGTTATTCTCTGATTCTCATTGGGAACTAAGACTGGAAAGTCAATTTCCAATGACAATCTCTGCACACGAGTGAAACTAAACCCTCAGTGATTTGAGTAGGAAAAAGATCAACACGATCATGAGATGTCATAGAAGAAGCTGTTTTCTTATGGCCTCACTATCCTTTACAAAAGAAAACTCAACAGGAACAATTTCATCAACTTTTGGCTCACGAAGTGGTTCGTTATGTTCTCTACTCTTAGAAGAAGATCTAGAAGCTCTAGACCTAGAAGAAGACGAAGAAACATTAGCCCTAGAATATGGGGGGAGTAATGTTGCAAGGGGAAGAAGAACCCCTAGAAGGAGTAGAACTCAAGCTTTTTAGTCTACCACCCCTCCTACTCAGGATTGGAACAGAAGAAGGAGATAATTCATCTACATTGATAACCTTCTTGGGTTCTTGATTTGAGGAAGACATGTTTACGTGAAAAATGAATTTACAAGTAATGAAGGAAAGTTAGAAGTCTTTCGTGAAAGCAAAGGCAGGAAAATGGGTATTTATATTTAGAAGCAACCGTAAAAAAAATGGAAAAAGACACTAATATGAAAGTCATGATTAGAAATGTCACTTTGTGACTGATGCAGCCGCAAAAAGCCCTAAAAGGCGCTGACGAATTGCAGAATCAATCCGAGAACACCACATGGCACTAGCATTAAATGGAAGTGACAAGCGACGCGTACATTCAGAGACGGATGCAATGGTACGAGTGAAACGGAGGCAAAATGTTCCCGCCATAAATGAGTATCCACTTACCAAATATTTAATTGATAAATAAATGGCAAGTGGGGGGACTATATGTATTGGTAAAAAATAAACTTCATGCGTGTAATAATTTTGGTGACAAGGCAATCTACGTGGGTCAATGGAAACATGACAGCTGGTCAGAAGTTTAGAAAGACGTGCGGGGCAAAGAGGAACGGAATAGCATGCACACAAGACAATTAGATGCGGGAGTTCCAGTCTAATTAAGGAGTTGAAGAGACACGGTCAGAATAAACCAAGGCAGAATAAAGGGCAGATTCAAAGGTCTTCAATCAATGATATAAATGTTACATATTCTTCACGCAACAGTTATGATTACCAATTGTAACGTTACGTTAATGATATTATTAGTCATTAATGCGTAATAATTAAGAAGAGTAGACGTTATATTAAGAAATTCTCTATAAAAGGGAGTAAAACCTCACTTGTATGGACACGTACGAACCATTACTGAAATATACATACTTTTATGCTATCTTATTGCTTTCTTATTTACAAGTCTAAATCCTATTATTAGCTAATTTCTTTGGTTATCAGAAATCCGAGTACTTCTTAAAATAACTTTGACTAAGAATCCAATTCATTGGTTAAACAATAGCATGCGAGTGAAATTCCATTCTTACAATTTTTGTAGTCTTAAATCTTATTATACATGCTTATTGTTGTTATTGAAATGTTGGGAGACTTATATCCGGTTCCACCGAAGTTTGATAAATTTGTAAATATTGATTCAAGTTGAGATGTTAAATTGTGAAATTAATCATTGATGAAATATTGAATTCTTTGTGAAACTTCTCTTTATCTGTTGTCATTGATTCTATGAATTGTGAGAAAGAGCGTAAAACACGAAGGGTGATGCCGTGCATGATTTATTTATATTGTGAGAAAAAGTGTAAAGCACGAAGGGTGATGTCGTGCCATGATATGCGAGGTTTAATGCACGAAGGGTGATGTCGTGCCATGATATGAGAGTGATAAAGCACGAAGGGTGATGCCGTGTATATTATGAGAGGTTTAATGCATGAAGGGTGATGCTGTGTCGTTCTATTTATATATTGGTGAGGTTGAGAGTAAAAGCACGAAGGGTGATGTCGTGCAGTTTTCCTTTGTTGTCTTAATTGCTTAATTTATATAAGGATTTATGTTCAAATTGTGTTTTTTTATTGTTTCTCACTTCTTATATTGATATTACCCATTTCATGTCCCTTCCCATTATTTCTACTTTATTTCTATGTTTACCATTGTTGCCATTAGCATGATTATACTTTTCGGGTTTTATGTGGTGTCTTGTCCTAGCTTCGTCACTAATTCGCCGAGGTTAGGATCAACACTTACCAGGACATGGGGCCGATTGTACTGATACTGCACTCTGCACTTTCTGTGGAGATCCAGGTATAGGTCCGAGTTGATTCTGATTCATAGTTGACTTCACCAAAGGAGACCCGAGATAGATCTTCCGGCGTCCGCAGATTCCTGGAGTCCCTTCCTTTATATTCATTCACTGTTTATTTAGTTCACAAATAGTTTTACATTTTTCTTTCAACCAAATACGTGTAGTAAATTCCTAGTAGTCCGTGAGTTATGACTCCAGACCCTAGGTAGCTAGACATACAGTTTTCACATGCGCAGTATTACTATGCAAGTTTTGTTTCTTACTTTAATTATTATGTGTTGAGTTGTAGTGGTTCTCAGTTTTGTAAGATTATTATGTTGCAAACTTCTAATGATGACTTGCCTAGCAAGTTCAGCGTTAGGTGCCATCACGGCCCCGACGGTGGGAATTCGGATCCCAACATCCCGAGGTCATATTCCTGGAGTCCCTTCCTTTATATGCATTCACTGTTTATTTAGTTCACAAACAGTTTTACATTTTTCTTTCAGCCAAATACTTGTAGTAAATTTTTAGTAGTCCGTGAGTTGTTACTCCAGACCCTAGGTAGCTAGACATACAGTTTTCACATGCGCAGTATTAGTCTGCAAGTTTTGTTTCTTACTTTAGTTATTATGTGTTGAGTTGTAGTGGTTCTCAGTATTTTGTAAGATTATTTTGCTGCAAACTTCTAATGTTGGCTTGCCTAGCAAGTGCAGCATTAGGCGCCATCACGGTCCCGATCGTGGGAATTCGGGTCGTGACAAGTTGGTTTGTGAAGCTCAGGTCGCAATTGCGACATCTGCAGCTGAGTAAAAGAGACTTAGACGTGATTTTTCATTCATTCTTCAAATTTTCAAAACCTAAACCTCAAGTGGCGATTTTCCAAAGACCAAATGTTTCCCAAATCATAGTTAAGTGATTCTTAACTCTCTTTTTTCAATCTTTTACTTCCTTTAACAAGATTTCATACTAGAATTCAGGATTTTTATGGTGAAATTGGGAATTTTGGGTAGAAAACTAGGGATTTCGAAATTTTGAGATTTAAACCTCAAGTTGAGTTCGGATACCAAAACCAATTGTATATCCGGGCTCGAGGGTGAATGGGTAATCGAGTTTTTGCCTGAATTTCGAGTTTGGACCAAACGAGCCCGAGTGTTGACTTTTGTTGACTTTTTCAAATATGAACTAAATTGAACCGCAGTTATCGGGGATGATTCCTAAGGCTTATTTTAAATTATTTGGTTGGAATTTTCTAGATATTGTGGACTCGGAGGCTAATTTGAAAGGCAAAGTTGTGATTGAGCATTAAGTGATATTGGGAGCGAGGTAAGTGTTGTGTCTAACTTTGGCTTGAAAGAATACGTATTGTGTGATTATTTGCTACGTGTTTTGTTGTTGAATACGATGTATAGGTTAAGTGACGAGCACCTATGCATTGTGGTCGAGTCATAGCATGCGAGTGAAATTCCATTCTTGCAAATTTTGTAGTCTTAAATCCTATTATCCATGCTTATTATTGTTATTGAAATGTTGGAAGACTTATTTCCGGTTCCATCGAAGTTTGATAAATTTCTAAATATTGATTCAAGTTGAGATGTTAAATTGTGAAGTTAATCATTTAATGAAATATTGGATTCTTTGTAAAACTACTCTCTATCCGTTGTTATTGATTCTTTGAATTGTGAGGAAGAGTATAAAGCATGAAGGGTGATTCCGTGCATGATTTATTTATATTGTGAAGAAGAGTGTAAAGCACGAAGGGTGATGTCGTGCCATGATATGTGAGGTTTAATGCACGAAGGGTGATGTCGTGCCATGATATGAGAGTGATAAAACACGAAGGGTGATGCCGTGTATATTATGAGAGGTTTAATACCGAAGGGTGATGCCGTGATGTTCTATTTATATACTAGTGAGGTTGAGAGTAAAAGCACGAAGGGTGATGCCGTGCAATTTTCCTTTGTTGTCTTAATTGCTTAATTTGTTTGAGGATTTCTGTTCAAATTATTTTTTTAAATTGTTTCTCACTTCTTATATTGCGACTCCCCATTACATGTTTCCTTCCCAATATTTCTGCTTTATTTTTATGTTTACCGTTGTTTCCATTAGCATGATTATATTGTTCGGGTTTTATGTGGTGTCTTGTCCTAGCCTCTTCGCCACTTTGCCGAGGTTAGGATCGATACTTACCAGTACATGGGGTCAGTTGTACTGATACTGCACTCTGCACTTTCTGTGTAGATCCGGGTATAGGTCCGAGCTGATTCTGATTCGTAGTTGACTTCACCGCAAGAGACCCGAGGTAAATCTGCCGACGTCCGCAAATTCCTGGAGTCCCTTCCTTTATATTCATTAAATGTTTATTTAGTTCAGAAACAATTTTACATTTTTCTTTCATCCAAATACTTGTAGTAAATTTCAAGTAGTCCGTGAGTTGTGACTCCAGACCCTGGGTAGCTAGACATACAATTTTCACATGCGCAATATTACTATGCAAGTTTCATTTCTTACTTTAATTATTATGTGTTGAGTTGTAGTGGTTCTCAGTATTTTGTATCATTATTATGTTGCCAACTTCTAATGTTGTCTTGCCTAGCAAGTGCAGCGTTAGGCGCCATTATGGTCCCAACGGCGGGAATTAGGGTCCCAACATCCCGAGGTCAGATTCCTAGAGTCCCTTCCTTTATATTCATTCGTTATTTATTTAGTTCACAAACAATTTTACATTTTTCTTTCAGCCAAATACTTGTTGTAAATTCCTAGTAGTCCGTGAGTTGTGACTCCAGACACTGGGTAGCTAGACATACAGTTTTCACATGCGCAGTATTACTATCCAAGTTTAGTTTCTTACTTAAATTAATATTTGTTGAATTGTAGTGGTTCTCAGTATTTTGTAAGATTTTTTGTTGCAAACTTCTAATGTTGTCTTGCCTATCAAGAGCAGTGTTAGGCAATATCACAGTCCCGACGGTGGGAATTCGGGTCGTGACAAGTTGGTTTGTGAAGCTCAGGTCACAATTGCGACATCTGCAGCTGAGTAAAAGAGACTTAGACGGGGTTTTTCATTCATTCTTCAAATTTTCAAAACCTAAACCTCAAGTGGCGATTTTCCAAAGACCAAATCTTCCCTAAATCATAGGTAAGTGATTCTTAACTCTCTTCTTTCAATATTTTACTTCCTTTAACAAGATTTCAACCTAGAATCTAGGATTTTTATGGTGAAATTAGGAATTTTGGGTGGAAAACTAGGAATTTCGAAATTTGGGGATTTAAACCTCAAATTGAGGTCGGATTCCAAAATCAATTGTATATCCGGGCTCGGGGGTGAATGGGTAATCGGGTTTTGGTCCGAATTTCGGGTTTGTACCAAGTGGGTCCGGGAGTTGATTTTTGTTGACTTTTTCAAATATGAACTAAATTAAACTGTAGTTATCGAGGATGATTCCTAAGGCTTATTTTAAATCATTTGGTTGGAAATTTACTAGATATTGTGGACTCGGAGGCTAATTTGAAAGGCAAAGTTGTGATTGAGTGTTAAGTGATATTGGGAGCGAGGTAAGTGTTGTGTCTAACTTTGGCTTGAGTGAATAGGTATTGTGTGATTATTTGCTATGTGTTTTGTTGTTGAATACGATGTATAAGTGAGGTGACGAGCACCTATGCATTGTGGTCGAGTCATAGCATGCTAGTGAAATTTCATTCTTGCAAATTTACTAGTCTTAAATCCTATTATCCATTTTTATTGTTGTTATTAAAATGTTGGGAGACTTATATCCGGTTCCACCGAAGTTTGATAAATTTGTAAATATAGATTCAAGTTGAGATGTTAAATTGTGAAATTAATCATTAATGAAATATTGGATTCTTTTCTAAAACTTCTCTCTATCTGTTGTTATTGATTCTGTGAATTATGAGGAAGAGTGTAAAGCACGAAAGGTGATGCCATGCATGATATGTTTTTATTATGAAGAAGAGTGTAAAGCACGAAGGGTGATATCATGCCATGATATGTGAGGTTTAATGCACGAGGGTGATGTTGTGCCATGATATGAGAGTGATAAAGCACGAAGGGTGATGCCGTACCGTTCTATTTATATATTTGTGAGGTTGAGAGTAAAAGCACGAAGGGTGATGCCGTGCAGGTTTCCTTGGTGGTCTTAATTGCTTAATTTATTTGAGGATTTCTGTTCAAATTGTATTTCTTAATTGTTTCTCACTTCTTATATTGTGATTCCCCATTGCATGTCCCCTTCCCATTATTTCAGCATTATTTATATGTTTACCGTTATTGCCATTAGCATGATTATACTGTTCGGGTTTTATGTGGTGTCTTGTCCTAGCCTCGTCACTACATCGCCGAGGTTAGGATCGATACTTACCAGTACATGGGTCCGGTTGTACTGATACTGCACTCTGCACCATCTGTGCAGATCCAGGTATAGGTCCGAGCTGATTCTTATTCGTAGCCGACTTCACCGCAGGAGACCCGAGGTAGATCCGTGGACGTCCGCAGATTCCTGGAGTCCCTTCCTTTATATTCATTCACTGTTTATTTAGTTCACAAAGAGTGTTACATTTTTCTTTCAGGAAAATACTTGTAGTAAATTCCTAGAAGTTTCTGAGTTGTGACTCCAGACCCTGGGTAGCTAGACATACAATTTTCACATGCGCACTATTACTATGCAAGTTTCGTTTCTTACTTTAATTATTATGTGTTGAGTTGTAGTGGTTCTCGGTATTTTGTAAGATTATTATGTTGCAAACTTCTAATGTTGGCTTGCCTAGCAAGTGCAGCGCTAGGTGCCATCACGGTCCCGACGGTGGGAATTAAGGTCCCAACATCCCGAGGTCAGATTCCTGGAGTCCCTTCCTTTATATTCATTCACTGTTTATTTAGTTCACAAAGAGTGTTACATTTTTCTTTCACGAAAATACTTGTAGTAAATTCCTAGAAGTTTCTGAGTTGTGACTCCAGACCCTGGGTAGCTAGACATACAGTTTTCACATGCGCAGTATTACTATGCAAGTTTCGTTTCTTACTTCAATTAATATGTGTTGAGTTGTAGTTGTTCTCAGTATTTTGTAAGATTATTTTGTTGCAAAATTCTAATGTTGGATTGCCTTGCAAGTTCACCGTTAGGCGCCATCACGGTCCCGAAGATGGGAATTCGGGTCGTGACAAGTTGGTTTGCGAAGCTCAGGTCGCAATTGCGACATCTGCAGCTGAGTAAAAGAGACTTAGGCGGGATTTTTCATTCATTCTTCAAATTTTCAAAACCTAAACCTCAAGGGGCGATTTTCCAAAGACCAAATCTTCCCCAAATCATAGGTAAGTGATTCTTAACTCTATTCTTTCAATCTTTTACTTCCTTTAACAAGATTTCAACCTAGTATCTAGGATTTGTATGGTGAAATTAGGAATTTTGGGTGGAAAACTAGAGATTTTGAAATTTGGGGATTTAGACCTCAAATTGAGGTCGGATTCCAAAACCAATTGTATATCCAAGCTCGGGGGTGAATGGGTAACCGAGTTTTAGTTCATATTTCGGGTTTGGACCAAGCGGGCCCGGGTGTTGACTTTTCAAATTTGAACTAAATTGAACCGTAGTTATCGGGGATGATTCCTAAGGCTTATTTTGAATCATTTGATTAGAAATTTTCTAGATATAGTGAATTCGAAGGCTAATTTGAAAGGCAAGCATTAAGTGATATTGGGAGCGAGGTAAGTGTTGTTTCTAACTTTGGCTTGAAGGAATAGGTATTGTGTGATTATTTGCTACGTGTTTTGTTGTTGAATACGATGTATAGGTGAGGTGACGAGCACCTATGCGTCGTGGTCGAGTCATAGCATGCGAGTGAAATTCCATTCTTGCAAATTTTGTAGTCCTAAACCCTATTATCCATTCTTATTGTCGTTATTGAAATGTTGGGAGACTTATATTTGGTTCCACCGAAGTTTGATAAATTTGTAAATATTGATTCAAGTTGAGATGTTAAATAGTGAAATTAGTCATTGATGAAATATTGTATTCTTTGTGAAACTTCTCTCTATCTCTTTTTTTATTGATTCTGTGAATTATGAGGAAGAGTGTAAAACACGAAGGGTGATGTCATGCATGATTTATTTATATTGTGAAGTAGAGTGTAAAGCACGAAAGGTGATGTCATGCATGATTTATTTATATTGTGAAGTAGAGTGTAAAGCACGAAGGGTGATGTTGTGCCATGATATGAGAGTGATAAAGCACGAAGGGTGATGCCGTGTATATTGTGAGAGGTTTTAATGCACGAAGGGTTATGCCGTGTCGTTCTATTTATATATTGGTGACGTTAAGAGTAAAAGAACGAAGGGTGATGTTGTGCAATTTTCTTTAGCTTTATGCCTATCATCTCAAAAGGTTAGTAAAATTTTAAATGTTCAAAATAAAATCGAACGTGTGATACCGGACCGGGGGTACTTCTTTTCCTTAAAAGTAGTACTTCTTCAAATGAATGGCATTCCAACTTGTTGGTAGGATTCTGTCGTCCATAGCTTCCAACTCATAGGCTTCCTTCCCAGCTATGCCTCGGATTTTGTAGGGTCCTTCCCAGTTTTGATTGAGCTTTCCTGCGCCTGCTTCCTTCGTTGATTGAAAGAGTTTTTTTTAGGACGAAGTCCCTAATCTTGAAGTACCTGATATGAGCTTTACAGTTGTAATAACGCTCTATGATTTTTTTTTGAGCTGCCATCCGTATCAGCACTGCTTCTCTTCGTGGTTCGAGCAGGTCCAGATTGGTCCTCAATTCGTCGTCTTTTGCTTCCTCCATGGCTGTTGTAAGCCTTAAGCTTGGTTTGCCAATCTCTACAGGTATTAAGGCGTCTGAGCCATAGACAAGCGCGAACGGAGTTTCTCCCGTGGCTGTTTTTGAAGTTGTTCTGTATGCCCATAGTACCGCTGAACTCATCAGGCCAGTTTCCTTTGGCTCTATCTAGCCGCTTCTTTAGATTGTTGATGATGACTTTATTTGTTGACTCAGCCTGACCGTTAGCCACGAGACGGTATGGCGTTGAAGTGATCCGTTTAATTTGCCAGCTTTAGAAGAATTCTGTGATTTGCGAGCCTATGAATTGTGGGCCATTATCACAGACGATCTCCTTTGGTATCCCAAAGCGGCATATTATGTTTCGCCATAAGAAACTTTTAACTTCCTTTTCTAGCACATGTTTGAATGTTTCTGCCTCTATCCATTTTGTAAAATAGTCGGTTAGCACGAGCAAAAATCGTACATGTCCTTTAGATGTGGGAAGAGGTCCCACTATGTCCATCCCCCATTTGATGAAGGGCCATGGGGATATTATTGGATGCAATAATTCCGCTGGTCGATGCATGTTATTGGCAAACCTTTGTCACCTGTCGCATTTGGATACGAAGTCCTCGGCCTTTTCTTCCATCTTAGGCCAATAATATCCAGCCCTGATTAAGGTTTTCACTAAGGATCTCGCCCCTGAGTGATTTCCACAGTGTCCTTCGTGGACTTCTTTCATCAAAAACTCTGTTTGGTTAGGTCCGAGGCATTTTTCTAGGGGCCCTCCAAAAATTTTACGATATAATGAGTTGCGAATAAGGCAGTACCATGCAGCTTTGCGGCGACGTGCTTGAGCTATTTTCTTGTCTTCAGGTACGTTGCCATTTTGTAAAAAATTTAGGATTTCGTTTCTCCAATGCCAGGTTAAATTGTTGAAAGTTACCTCATTTCTATCCTGGTCGATCGCTGAATGGAATAGATGAACAACAACTGCATTGTCCTTGTTTGTTACTTTTGTGGATGCTGCGAGGTTAGCTAATGCATTTGCTTCTGCATTTTCCTCTCTAGGTATTTGTACTACCTTCCATGTTTTGAATTGTCTCACGAGCTCTCGTGCCTTTTCTAGATATTGTAGCATCCATTCTCTCGAGAGATGTAAGTCCCCTGCATCTGATTTACTACCAGTTGGGAATCGCTTTTGATCACGATTTGCTCGATTGAAAGCTCCCGTGCGAGTTCTAATCCTGCAATAACCGTTTCGTACTCTGCTTCATTGTTAGTTATAGGATAACATTTGATAGCCTGCCATGTCTTTTCAGCCGTGGGTGATATTAAAACTATGCCTAAGTCGGCACCTTTTATATCTGAAGAACCATCGGTAAATAGGGTCCATAGACCCGGATTAACACCGTTGAAGAGTTGTAACTCTTTTTCCACATCAGGGACAATGCTATTACTAAAATCAGCAACAAAATCAGCTAAGATTTGAGACTTGATTGCAGTCCTAGGCCGATATGTTATTTCATGCTCACTTAATTCTATGGCCCACTTGGCTAATCTTCCTGATAGTTCTTGTTTATGCAGTATGTTTCTTAATGGGTACGAGGTCACAACTGTGATTGGATGATATTGAAAGTATGGCCTTAATTTTCTAGATGCCACGATTAGAGCTAAGGCTAACTTTTCTAGATGTGGATACCTAGTTTCAGCCTCTAGTAATGTCTTTCTTACATAATAATAGGAGATTGTTTACCTTTATTCTCCCTTACCAATACTGAACTTACAGCAATTTCTGATACAGCAAAGTAGACGTATAGCCTCTTCCCTTCCTTTGGCTTTGACAGCAACGGAGGTTTTGATAGATAAGTCTTTAGTTCTTTGAGAGCATGTTGACATTCTTCAATCCATTCGAACTGATTTTGCTTTTTGAGAACTGCAAAGAATTTAAAACTTTTCTCGGAAGAATTTAATTTGATCAGGATTTACCTCTATTCCCCTGTTTGATACAAGGAAACCTAAGAATTTACCTGATTCTACGCCAAAAGCGCATTTTTCTGGATTCAGCTACATATTATACCTGCGTAAAATGTCAAAAGTAATAGAGAGGTGCTGGAAATGGTTTTTCGCCCGTGTTGATTTTACCAACATGTCATGGATGTAAACTTCCATTATTTTTCCAAGATGTTCCTGGAACATCTTGGTCACTAGCCTTTGATAGGTGGCTCCAGCGTTTTTTAAGCCAAAAGCCATGACTTTATAACAATAAGTCCACTTGTTTGTAATAAAGGAGGTTTTTTCCTCGTCTGAGGGATCCATTTTAATCTGATTATAACCAGAATACGCATCTAGAAAGCTTATCAATTCATGACCTGTGGTGGCATCAATAATTTGATCTATATGTGGTAATGGGAATGAATCTTTGGGGCATGCTTTATTTAAGTCAGTATAATCTATGCATATTCTCCATTTTTCATTCTTTTTAGGTACTACTACAGTGTTAGCTAGCCAATTAGGGTACGTTACCTCTCGTATTGAACCAATCTTTAAGAGTTTATGTATCTCTTCGTCAATCACTTGGTTCTTGAATGGTCCTTGCTTTCTTTTCTTCTGCTTAACAGGTACGAAGGATGGATCTTCATTTAGTTTATGAGTCATCACCTCTAGCGGGATACCTGTCATATCTGAGTGGCACCACGCAAAGCAATCTGCATTAGCCTTTAAATAATCAATTAACTTACCTCTTTGACCGGAACTCAGCCTCGTGCCTATATACACTTTCTGCTCAGGATTTTGTTCAGACAATGGAACATCTTTGAGCTCTTCCGTAGTTGTTTTGATGTGCTCATCTTCCTCCGGTTCATGAATGACGCCCAGTATGGAATCTACGTCCGTGTGGTCTAATGCCTTTTCCGTGGTGACTTGATTCACTTTCTCGTAAGTATTTTCTTTCGTACCTGTTTCAGCAGTAATACTTTCCGTACCTATTTGGGTAGTAATTTCTTCCATGTCTGTCTGGGCGGTGTCACCTGCTTGGGAGATTTCCTTATCCTTTGATTCTTTCACCTCTACTTTTTTGTTGTAGTGTACCACGAAATTTATATTTCTCGCGGTTTGTTGATCACCTCTAATTTGTTGAATCCCCCATTCCGAGGGGAATTTAATTACTTGATGCAAGGTGGAGGGTATTGCTTTCATGTCGTGGATCCATAGCCTTCCCACGATTACGTTATAAGCCATGTCAGTATCGATGACTTGGAACCTGGTACTTTTGATCACTCCCTCAGCATAAGTGCTAAGTTCAATTTCTCCTTTTGTTATAACCGTAGAGTTATCAAACCCTGATATGGCTCGTGCCCTATGGATTACTTGATTACCCAATAGCATTTCTTCCACGACTCTTAGCAAAATGATATTGACTAAACTACCTAGATCAATCAACACTCGTTTTATGTTAGTGTCATGAATAAGTAACGATATTACCAGAGCATCGTTATGAGGAAGCAGTAATCTACCGATATCTGCATCATCGAAGGTTATATCGTCTGCTTCCAGATTTCACGAATCCGCTTTCCGTGTGTAATTGTGAACTTCGTTGTCGTTTTGCAGACCACTCTGTTTACTTCTTCACCTCCGTGTATCACGTTGATGATTGGTTTTTGAGATGGAATTTTTGGGGGCTCCTGCATGTTCTTCATGTATGCCTGTTTACCTTTTTCACTAAACAATTTTGTCAAATAGCCCTGTTTCAATAATTGTTCTACCTCACCTTGCAAAAATCTGCAATCTGCAGTTCTGTTTCCATGATCATTATGGAATTCACACTAGAGATCTGGGTTCCTCTTATTCAGGTCCGACCTCGTCTATTTGGGCCATCGAACCTTATCACCCATATTTCTTAAAACTGAAATTAGTTCGGAGGTACTTACATTAAAGGTGTGATCCCCAATTCGCGCATTACCTCTAGGTCGTTGATCTTGACCCCTTCTGGATCTAGATGAGGACGAGCCTGCATCTCTACTTGGTGGTCCATAATATGACCTGGTGTTTTCGATCCTAGGACGAGTTTCACATCCCGATGGTACCAAGTAAGGATCGTACCTGTTTTTACATGTTTTCCTGTCTGATTCTGAACGGCTGGATCTGGTATAATCTTCCTCTTTCGGACGAGCAACGGTATATTCTTCTATTCGAAGTTTAGTACTGTACCTATTATAAATATCGTTCCACGTTGTAGTTGGGAATTCTCTCAAGCTTTCCTTGAGTCTTCTCATGGCTTTTGATCTTTTTTCATTTATATTACTTGCGAATGCCATGGTTGCCCAATTATCAGGCACCATTGGTAGTTGCATTCTTTCTCATTGAAACCTGTCTACAAATTCACGAATTAGTTCCGTCTCTCCTTGTTTTATTTTAAAGATGTCCTTCATCCTTTTCTCGACTTTTTGCGCACCACAGTGTGACTTTATGAAAGAATCTGCAAGCTCAGCAAAAGAATCAATAGAGTTTTCAGGGAAAAGAGAATACCAGGTTAGCGTCCCTTTGGTAAGTGTTTCTCCAAACCTTTTAACTAGGACCGACTCAATTTCTTTTTTTGTTAAATCGGTGCCCTTCACTCCGGTGGTAAAACCAGTCACATGGTCGCGTGGGTCGGTTGTCCCGTCATACTTAGGTACGTCCGACATTTTAAACTTCTTTGGAATGGGTACGGGTGTTGCGCTTGGTTTCCAAGGTTGAGAATATCTATCAACGTCAATGCCTTTGATAACAGGTGGTACTCCAGGAATTTGTTCGATTCGATCATTTTGTTCCTTCACCTGTTTCTGCAAAGTTAGTAATAAAGTCTGCAATTCAGAGTTATTAGACATACCTGGTCTCGCTTCGAGAGATTCATTAAGAATATCTCCCCTTCCTGAGTTTGCCAACCCAAATTGAGGATTTCCCATGGTGATGGTATTATTGGGGGGTGGTGTCAGTGGTGCAGGTAACGCTGCTGGTAATCCCCTCGCAAATTCTTGCAAAGCTTGGCTCACATACTTTGCAATCATTTGCTTTACCCGATCTTATTCCACTTTTTGATCATTATTATCGTTTTTATTATTGGATATTTCTGGGGATTGTTCCCTTGAACCACGTGGGGTTCCTAAAGGCGATGGAACTGGGGTTCCATTCCTTTGCTGGTTGTTGTTGTTGGAGTTTGACATATTTCAGAGAATATCGCTTGAAAATCAAACAAATATTATCATATTCCCAGTAACAGAACCAATTTGTTTAACCAAAGAATTGGATTCTTTGCCCAAAGCTATTTTAAGAAGAACACGGGTTTCTGATAACCAAAGAATAAGATAATAATTGTAGGTAAACTCGTAAATGGAAAGCAGTAAGATGCACAAAAAGTAAGTGTATTGCAATAGTAGTTCGAATGTTTTTTTTTCTCTTTACAGGTTATATTTTTCTCCTTTATATAGGGAATTTCCTAATATAACGTCTACCTTTTTCGGTGATTGAGAATTATTGACTAATTATGACTCTAATGTAACGTTACAATGAATCAACCGTAACTGTTACGTTAATTTTGTGTAACGTATGGATCTCTAATTTGAAGATCTCTGAATCTGCCCTTTATTCTGCCAAAATACACTTTGACCGTGTCTCTTCATCTTGTCAATCAGGTTGAGACTTCCGTAGATAACTAACCCACGGGTGTGATTTCCCATGCCTCTTTGCCTCATACCTCTTCATAGAGTCCCGTCCAATTGTCGTGTCTTCATTGCTCCACGTAGACTACTGAGTCATCACGATTTATTACACGTGTGAAGCTCTTTTTTACCAATATAGCAGCATGATTGTTACTCAGTATGAGACTCGTTTCGTGGATTTGGCTCGTCATGATGTTCTTTTGCTCCCCACAGAGATAGAGAGAGTGAGGAGATTTATTGAGGGTCTTTCTCAGCCTATCATATTACAGTTGGCTAAGGAGACGGGGAGTGAGATCTCTTTCCATGATGTGACCAATGTGCCCCGGCGAGTTAAGATGGTTCTTGGATTGGGAGGTCAGGGGTCAGACAAGAGACCTCGCCATTCTGGTGGATTCAGCGGTGCCTCATCTGGAGGCGGGGGTACTTATGGTAGAAGCCATCCTTCCAAGCTATTTTATTCATGCACTTTAGGCATCCAACGATGCCCCAGGTAGTAATGGCCCTTACATGCCTTATTCTGATCAGCCAGATCCTATCAGTGCACCTCCTCTTCAGAGTTTTCAGGGTGGTTATTCAGGTCGACATGGTCAATTTGCCGGCCAGCAGTCTCAGCGGCCGAAGTCATGTTATACTTGTGGTGACCCAAGGCACATTGTTAGGTATTTCCCTCATGCGTCGAGCAGTTCACAGTACCAGCATTCTCGTTCCATGGTTCCAGCACTAGCTGTCGCACCACCTGCCCATCCAGCCAGGGGTAGGGGTCAGGTAGCCAGAGGTAGGGGCCAGATTGTTAGAGGTGGAGGTCAGCCCGCTAAAGTTGGAGTCCCGCCAGTCAGAGGTCATCCCAGAGACATGGTTCGGGGTGGTGGGGCCCATCCCCGATGTTATGCATTTCCAGCCAGACCTGAGGCGGAGTCTTCCGATTCTGTTATCACAAGCACTATTTCAGTTTTTAATATAGATGCTTTAGTTCTGTTTGATCCGGGGTCTACTTACTCCTATGTGTCATCTTATTTTGCTTCATACTTGGTTGTGCCCCGTGATTCTTTGAGCGCTCATGTATATGTGTCCACGCCTGTAGGGGAGGCTATTATCGTAGATCGTGTATATCGCTCGTGTATGGTTGTTATTGGGGGTTTTGAGACCAGTATAGACCTTTTTATCCTTGATATGGTTGATTTCTCTGTCATATTGGGCATGGATTGGTTGTAACCTTATTACGCTATCTTGGACGGTCATACAAAGACAGTGACATTAGCCTTGCCGGGGTTGCCTCGATTAGAGTGGAGAGGGACTCCTGGTCATTCCTCCAGCAAGGTTATTTCTTATATGAAGGCTCGATGCATGGTCGAGAAGGGGTGTTTGGCCTATTTGGCTCACGTTCGTGATTCTAGTGTTGAGGTTTCTTCTATGTATTCGGTGCATGTTGTTCATGAGTTTCCCGAGGTGTTTCCTGCAGACCTGTCGGGGATGCCACCCGACAGGGATATTAACTTTTGCATTGATGTGGCTCCGGGCACTCAGCCCATTTCTGTTCCTCCATACCGGATGGCCCCATCATAGTTGAAAGAATTGAAGGAACAGTTGCAAGATTTGCTTGATAAGGTCTACATTAGACCTAGTGTCTCGCCCTGGGGTGCGCCAGTTTTATTCGTGAAGGATAAGGATGGATCTATGAGGATGTGTATAGATTATCGGCAGTTGAACAAAGTCACTATCAAGAGCAAGTATCTGTTACCGAGGATTGATGATTTATTTGATCAGCTTCAAGGGTGCCAAGGTGTTTTCAAATATTGATTTGAGATCAGGCTACCATCAGTTGAAGATTAGGGCATCCAATGTCCCTAAGACAGCTTTTCGAACGAGGTATGGGCACTATGAGTTTCTGGTGATGTTTTTTGGCTTGACCAATGCCCCCGCAGCATTTTTGGACTTGATGAACCGAGTGTTCAAACCTTACCTGGATTCATTTGTGATTGTGTTTATTGATGACATTTTGATATACTCCCGCAGTCGGGAGGAGCATGAGAAGTACCTCCGGATAGCGCTCCAAACTTTGAGGGACAGTCAGTTGTATGCTAAATTTTTGAAGTGCGAGTTTTGGTTGGATTCAGTCGCTTTCTTGGGTC
Source organism: Nicotiana paniculata (assembly GCA_005239505.1). NCBI lineage: Eukaryota > Viridiplantae > Streptophyta > Magnoliopsida > Solanales > Solanaceae > Nicotiana > Nicotiana paniculata. The sequence continues at coordinate 57,666 of ML315223.1, forward strand.
ACATCGTACCAGCAGTGGGTATTCAGGTAGATCCTAAGAAGATAGAGGCAGTCAAGAATTGTCCTAGACCCACTTCAGCCACGGAGATCAGGAGCTTATTGGGTTTGGCCAGTTATTACCTTCGGTTTGTGGAGGGTTTTTCATCTATAGCAGCCCCGATGACTAAGTTGACCCAGAAGGGTGCCCCATTCAAATGGTTGGATGAGTGTGAGGAGATTTTTCAGAAGCTCAAGACAGCCTTGGCTTCGGCATCGGTGTTGGTATTGCCATCAGGTTCAGGATCTTTCACGGTATATTGTGATGCCTCCCACGTGGGGCTCGAAGCGGTATAGATGCAGGAAGGCAGGGTGATTGCATATGCATCTCGGCATCTAAAAGTTCATGAGAAGAATTACTCATTCCATGACTTAGAGTTGGCAGCCATTGTTCACGCGTTGAAGATTTGGAGGCACTATATTTATGGCGTGTCGTGTGAGGTTTTCATGGATCATCACATCCTTCAGTATTTGTTCAAGCAAAAGGATCTCAATTTGAGGCAGAGGAGATGGTTGGAACTATTGAAAGACTATGATGTCACTATATTGTATCATCCGGGAAAGGCCAACGTGGTGGCCGACGCATTGAGTAGGAAGACAGTGAGTATGGCCAGCCTTGCGTTCATTCCAGCCGGTGAGAGACCGCTAGCTTCAGATATTCAAGCTTTGGCCAATCAATTTGTGAGGTTGGATATTTCAAAGTCCAGCCGTATTCTAGCTTGTACAATCGCTCGATCTTTCTTGTTTGAGCGTATCAGATATCGGCGGTATGATGATCCTCACTTGATGGTCCTTAGGGACATAGTTCGGCATGGTGATGCCAAGTAGGTTACGGTTGGAGATGACGGTGTTCTGAGGATGCAGGGCCGTGTATGTGTGCCTATGTTGATGGGCTTAGTGAGTTGATCCTTGATGAGGCTCACATTTCTCGGTATTCTATTCACCCGGGCGTTGCCAAGATGTACCAGGACCTGCGGCAGCATTATTGGTGGAGGACGATGAAAATGATATAGTTGCTTATGTAGCTTGGTGCTTGAATTGTCAACATGTGAAGTATGAGCACCAGAGACTCGGTGGTTTGCTTCAGCAGATGGAGATTCCTGAGTGAAAGTGGGAGCGTGTCACTATGGACTTTGTTGTTGGACTCCCACAGACTCAGAGGAAGTTCGACGTTGTTTGGGTTATTGTGGATAGGCTGACTAAGTCAGCATACTTCATTCTGGTGGTAAGTACTTATTCATCGAAGCGGTTGGCAGAGATTTATATTTGGGATATCGTTCGCCTTCACAGTGTGCCCGTGTCTATCATTTCTGATCGAGGTACGTAGTTTACCTCGCACTTTTGGAGGGCAGTTCAGCGTGAGTTGGGTATGCGGTTTGAGTTGAGCATATTATTTCATCCTTAGACGGACGGGCTTTCCGAACGTACTATTCAGATCTTAGAGGATATGCTTCATGCTTGTGTTATAGATTTCGGAGGATCGTGAGATCAGTTCTTTCCCCTCGTAGAGTTCGCCTACAATAACAGCTACCAGTCGAGCATTTAGATGGCTCCCTATGAGGCATTATATGCTAGACGGTGCAGGTCTCCAGTGGGATGGATTAAGCGGGGAGAGGCTCAGTTATTGGGTACAGATTTAGTATAGGAGGCCATGGACAAGGTCAAAATTATACAGGATCGACTTCGTACAGCTCAATCCAGACAAAAGAGTTATGCCGACCGTAGAGTTCGTGATGTGGAATTCATGGTCGGGGAGAGGTTATTTCTTCGGGTATCGCCCATGAAGTGTGTCATGAGATTTGGGAAGAAGGGCAAGTTGGGCCTTAGGTATATGGGGCCATTTGAGATCTGCGAGAGAGTGGGGGAGGTAGCTTATAGACTTGCGTTGCCTCCAGGGTTATCCTCAATTCATCCGGTATTCCATGTGTCCATGCTCCAGAAATATCATGGTGACCCGTCCCACGTGTTAGATTTCAGCTCTGTCCAATTGGACAAGGATTTGACTTATGAGGAGGAGCCGGTAGCCATTCTAGACTGGCAGGTTCGTCAACTGAGGTCGAAGAGTTACCCTTCAGTTCGAGTGCAGTGGAAAGGTCAACCTGTTGAGGCAGCTACTTGGGAGTCTAAGTCGGACATGCGGAGTAGATATCCCCACTTGTTCACCAGTTCAGGTACTTCTCTATGTTCGTTCGAGGACAAACGAGGTGGAGATTGTGATGACCCAAAGAGTCATTTTTTGATTTAAGACTCTATTCCGTGCTCGTTATCCTTAAAACCTTATTTTCACTCACCTAGATTTGCATGCACAGTCCCAGCGTAAATCCGAAAAGCCTTTATGTGGAAATTTATGAAATAATAATTTTTGGGATTTAAAAGTGATTTTTAGTTGACTTTGGTCAATATTTTGACTAAACGGACCCGTACACGTATTCTGACGGTCCTGGAAGGTCCTTAGTAAAATATGGGGCTTAGGCGTATGCCTGGAATCAAATTCCGAGGTCCCTAGCTCGAGAAATAATTTTTTGATAAAAATTATAAGACTAAAATTCTAAGGATTTAAAGAAATTTATTAATGTTTGATATCGTTGGTATCAGGCCCATATTTGGTTCTGGAGCTCGGTACAGGTTTAATATAATATATAAGTCATGTCTGTGAAATTTGGTGAGAAACAAAGTTTATATGATGTGATTCGGACCTCCGGTTGAGAAACTAGTAACTTTAAGTGTTCTTGAGAATTTCATTAATTTTGATGCTAAATCCGTAGTTTTAGGTGTTATTTTGGCGATTTGATCGCACGAGAAAGTCCGTATGATGTTTTTAAACTTGAGTGCATGTTTGATTTGGAGCCCCGAGGGCTCAGGTGAGTTTCTGATAGGCTACAGGGTGCTTAGGACTTAGGAAAATTTTGCTGGTGTAGAACTACCTGTTGCATGCCTATGATCACGCAATTGTGAGATCAGGCATCGCAAATGCGAATAAAGAAAGGACGGAAATTGCGAGGCTTTCATTGCAATTGTGAAGAGAACCTGGGCCAGCAGTTTCGCATTTGCGAGGTTACCTTAGCAATTACGAAGGGAGTCTGGGAAGGGGCAGGTTCGCTAATGCGAACGTCTACTCGCATTTGCGAGGTGCCACAAATGCGACACTTTCCTCGCATTTGAGAAGGCAGAAGAGTTGTGAAGGGCATCACAATTGTGATTGTTTCTTCGCATTTGCGAAGCTCAGGTAGGAATTGCGACATCTGCAGTTGAGTAAAAGGGACTTAGATGGAATTTTTCATTCATTCTTCAAATTTTCAAAACCTAAACCTCAAGGGGCGACTTTCCAAAGACCAAATCTTCCCCAAATCATATGTAAGTGATTCTTAACTCTCTTCTTTCAATCTTTTACTTCCTTTAAAGATTTAAACCTAGAATCTAGGATTTTTATGGTGAAATTGGGAATTTTGGGTAGAAAACTAGGGATTTCGAAATTTGGGGATTTAGACCTCAAATTGAGGTCGGATTCCAAAACCAATTGTATATTCGGGCTCGGGGGTGAATGAATAATCAAATTTTGGTCCGAATTTCGGGTTTGGACCAAGTGGGCCTGGGTGTTGACTTTTGTTGACTTTTTGAAATATGAACTAAATTGAACTGTAGTTATCGGGGATGATTCCTAAGGCTTATTTTGAATCATTTGATTGGAAATTTGCTAGATATTGTGGACTCGGAGGCTAATTTGAAAGGAAAAGATGTGATTGAGCGTTAAATGATATTAGGAGCGAGGTAAGTGTTGTGTCTAACTTTGGCTTGAGTGAATAGGTATTGTGTGATTATTTGCTACGTGTTTTATTGTTGAATACGATGTATAGGTGAAGTGAAGAGCACCTATGCATTATGGTCGATTCATAGTATGCGAGTGAAATTCCATTCTTGCAAATTTTTTAGTCTTAAATCCTATTATCCATGCTTATTGTTGTTATTGAAATGTTGGGAGACTTATATCCTGTTCCACCAAAGTTTGATACATTTGTAAATATTGATTCAAGTTGAGATGTTAAATTGTGAAATTAATCATTGATGAAATATTGGATTCTTTGTGGAACTTCTCTCTATCCGTTGTTATTGATTCTGTGAATTGTGAGGAAGAATGTAAAGCACGAAGGGTGATGTCGTGCATGATTTATTTATATTGTGAGGAAGAGTGTAAAGCAAGAACAATGATGTCGTGCCATGATATGTGAGGTTTAATGCACGAAGGGTGATTCTGTGCCATGATATGAGAGTGATAAAACACGAAGGGTGTGCCATGTATAAGTCCGAGCTGATTCTGATTCGTAGCTGACTTCACCGCAGGAGACCCGAGGTAGATCTGCCGATGTCCGCAGATTTCTGGAGTCTCTTCCTTTACATTCATTCACTGTTTATTTAGTTCACAAACATTTTTATTTTTTTCTTTTAGCCAAATACTTGTAGTAAATTTCTAGTAGTCCGTGAGTTGTGACTCCAGACCCTAGGTAGCTAGACATACAGTTTTCACATGCGTAGTATTACTATGCAAGTTCCGTTTCTTACTTTAATTATTATGTGTTGAGTTGTAGTGGTTCTCAGTTTTTTGTAAGATTATTATGTTGCAAACTTTTAATGTTGGTTTGCCTAGCAAGTGCAGCGTTTGGCGCCATCACGGTCCCGACGATGGGAATTTGGGTCGTGACAGTCGGGTCGGATATGGTTTGGATCGAAAACTGATAATGAAAAAATGGATAAATTATCCGGCCCGGCTCATATTTAATACGGATAAAAAGTGGGTTAACCGGTGGATAATATGGGTAATCATATTATCCATGACTTCTTTTATATGATCACTTTTGGTAGAATTCTTAGTTTTCCTAACTTGAGGAACCCCCAATTTGAGACTTTAAAAATGTAAAAGTTAGACCCATTGGTTATCTATTGGTTACCCATTGGTTATCCATTTTCTAAATGGATAATATGGTTCTTATCCATATTTGACCCGTTTTTTAATAGTTCATTATCCAACCTTTTTTTAGTGGATAATATGGGTGGTTAACTGTTTTCTTTTATCCATTTTGCCACCCCTAGATGGAAAGACGGTTTTTTACGTTATTAATTAAGAAAGAGTTTCCTTTTTATTTTACCGGCAACCTTTTTTGCAAAAAAATAAATACTTTATAATTTTATCCAATATAGAATATATTTATAAAGGGTTAAAAAGGCGAATAACATTTGCTAAGGGGTTTCGTGCTTTTAATATAGTACTAACTTTAGTGTACGTGCATTGCACGTGTGATTAGTATCAATCAGTAAAATATGTGTATACGAATAACATGTAAATCAAGTTATCGAATGCAAAGTTTTAAAATGTCTACATTAAGTAAATATTTTAAAATAAGTAACTTTGTACAGAGAAAAGTATATGGGGTTTGTCTTTTATTTGAACGAATACCAGAAAGAAAATTAATTAATGACAACTAACTTAGAATATATTTTGTCTTTTAATATTTCATTCTTATTGCTTTTAACGTTTGCATTTTTAACAGTTTGACTCTTACTGCTGTATTATAATCTTTTTAATTATAAATTTCGAAAAGAATGACTTGAATTTTTCGTAAAATTAGTTAAATCAAAGACTTTTTTTGGTTAAGTAGGATTGTTCTTAACGTTAAACAGATTTTTTTGTTGTTGATTCAAATTTTAATAATAGCTCATCCCAACTTTTAAATATTTAATTGTAATTATAATTTTTATTCGGTAAGAATTTTACATTCAGTATAATAGGAAATTATTCCGTATATGTGTATTTGCGTGTGTATCCTATCTAAATGAGTGTTTGAGTTATGAAATAAAAATATAAGTTCCTGACAATAGTCATTAATATTGACATTGTATGTATAACTAACTCAATTAAGAAAAGAATGTCTCATAAAAATCCTCAACCATCAGTTAATAATTCAACTTAAAATTTATGCCACTTTTTTAATAAATAAAGTTAGCATGCTTCCTTTTCAGTTTCAGTAGTACACATAGTCATTAATAACATAAATAGTGGATAAAACTTCACATATAGCAAACAACTAGTCCATGAATTTCAAATGAACACAAAATCAAAGTGCCTTGAAAATGAGAAAAGGCGTTCAAAAAGAATATTAAAGTAAGCTAGTAAAATACACTGGAGAATGACTCAGAATTATATTTGAAAGAGTATATTGATTTTCGATATATCATTATTCAAGTGGAATTAGTATTTAAATAATTCTAATATTGATTAACTCCATTTTTGTCGTTATATTTGAACATAATAAGTTTTATCACAATTCTAAAATTTATTTTTAAAAGGTAAAATGACCGATACACATTTCGATTGGAGAACACGTATTTCTTCTTAATTTTGAAGGGAATATCTTTTGCATTTTTGTTAATAAAAATTGTAATAATTCCTGTAACATGATATTGAATCTAAATGATTGATATATCTACTCTTTGGTAACTAAATTCTGATATTTATTATATATTTTTATTATGATTCTTCAAAAGGACATCAATAAAAAAAATTATATTTTTTTTAGAGAATTGGAATGAAGAGGGTTGTCATATAGTTTTAAGAAGAAACTGGTTCACACGTAAAAAAACTTTAGCATATATATTTTACAGTAATTTGAAGGGCATATCCTTTGAGGTAAGCTTACAAAAATTATAGTCATTTTTGTGACATAATGTTAAATCTAACATGATCGAAATCGTAAATATATTTTTATTATAATTTTTCAAACAGTTATCAAATTAACACTAATTAAGAAAATTGTATCTTTCTTTTAAAGTTGTTCGAATGAACCGCTAGGTCATATAATTTCTAGGGAAAAAATGAATAATTAAGTAACAATGTAAGGTCTAAAACTGACTAATACTGAAAACTGACCAATATTGAATGTGTATTTTACAACCAATAACTTATTACGTATACAAAAACTATAGAGGGCTATTTATTGGAATAGATAAAAAATAAAAATATTAATAAATGTCAACTTATTTTGAATACTTATTATTTCTTTCTTATTTCTTCTATTTTGAATTTTAACCAGACTAATTTTTAATACTATATTATAATTGATTTGACTTTATTTTCTATTTTTTTTTATCATCAGTGGTCTTTTTTATTGAAATATATATCTATTTAAGCCAAGATTTTTGTCAACATGAAGATAGTTTTACTTGTATGATGAATTTGAAAAATAATAAAATTAAATTTTTTTGCTCATTAGCTATTCCAAATACTTAATTAGTTATTTTCAACAATAAAAGATATAAATTGTATTTTAATTTAAATTCTTAGTATTAGCTCATACCAAATTTTATATTCGATTATAATTATATTTTATCGAATAAAATTCTTTTGTCAAATTGTAAGAAAATCAGATGAGTGGGAAATAGTTTTGTATATTTTAAAGTATTTTAGCATATAAAAGAGTTTCACCTAAATCAAAACATAAAAAAAGTTACTCCATCATCTCCAAGAACGCCATGCGTCCTCTTTCTTTTTTGATTGATTTTCTGGTATATGTCCAAAGGGATAAACTTCTAAATACTAAGTAATTATGTCCTATTTGGTTAGTATTTTTGATTATTTCCTTTTCTTTCCATGTATATATAATTTAAGTGTAAAAAATTATATAAAATAACATGTTTATATTTTTCGAGTTATAAATATTAAATTTTTCTATGTAATCCAAATAAGGAAGAATATAATATATAAATTTAGTTGATTTTGTAGTCCTAAATATTAGAAAATAATTAAATGTGTATTCTTACATATTAGAAAAATAATTAAATGAATATTCCTACATATTAGGAAAATAATTAAATGAATATCCCGACATATATTTTCAAAGAGTACAAAAGGCGAACGACATTTCGTTAAGAGCCTTCGTGTTTTTAATATAATATAGATAGATAGATAGATAGATTAGCTCACATTGCATGTTGTTCATTTTTAGGTAGAATTGATAGATTAATTTTGTCAAACATTTGAATTATGTTATGACATTATATTTATAAATATTAATTTATTTTATCAAATATGAATTCCATGATGTTCTTACAAAACGTATGTTTTTAGTTTTTATAAGTATCTAAACTAAATATTATTGATTTGGAATATATATATATATATATATATATATATATATATATATAAATAAATTATTTTTACAATATTAGTTATAAATATACGATTACTAATTAATGTATATTCACGAAAAAATATATATCTTAAGTACCAAATATAAAATCATTTATACTAATAAAATTTATAGGCATACATCCATTATATTACTTTTAAGTTTTGATAATTATTTCATTTAAAATTTAATTTAACTGTGTAATTATATTAGTGCAATCAAACAGCAAACTTGTAATTATACTGTAATTGTACTATGACAAATAAACAAATCGTCATAATTACTAGGCTGTGTAATTATTACCCTAATAATTACATTAATTCCAATTACCGTGACTTTCCACGTGGACCTAAAAGTGAAAAGAATATAAGAAGCTCGCTTCACAAGCATGTTCAATAAGTTCAATTACGCCAAAAGTTGTACATGCTGTCTACCACTTATCAATATTTAAGCTGCATTCCCCTTCAAATATAAGACGAACCTCCTTAATTAATTATTTTCCATTGGAATTGGCTGTTTGAATTCAAAAAAAAATTAAATTACCACTCTCTTCAATAACTAAACATGAAAGGTTTAAACAATTCCTCATCGAACTTTTTTTTATCAATATACGATAAGTGGAAAACATAGCCATGTATTTCTAATGAAATATTTTAAAGATTCATTGATTTTTTTTTTGATGTTGGACATGAAAGTAAAGGGAGGTTTAGATTTCACCGAAGTTATATATATATATTAATTTGCAAAAGAAATTAACAACTCTATAATCTCATGCAAAAGAAAAGAAAAGAAAAATAAAGAAGGAGACGCAAGCAAAAGTTAACACTGGGTTTTATTCATCCCCACCCCCACCCACAAAGTGGGAGAAATTAAAAGATAGTCGGTGGTCATTCAAAAATAGTCACATTTTCAAAAGTAATCGAATTTTAGTCATTTTTCATGTAAAAATAAATCCGAACGAAAATATTGTTCAAGCAGGTGCATCGACAGGTGCTCGAATCTCCAGTATATTATGCTGGAACTTTCCGCGTGTTGGAGTTCCAGCATAATATGCTGGAAGTTCATACACAGGTGCATCGAACTCCAATATATTATGCCGGACCAGTCTCTGTTATAGCAAAATAGTGGTTATTTTTCAAAAACTTGACAAACGCTGGCTATTTTTGAAGGGAGAAGTGCACGGTTAGCCACTAATAACACATGTATTTACTTTTAAGCCACTATTTAAAATATCTTTAGTCTTTAGCCACTGTTTTAATAAACTTTAACTGTCCGGACGAAAATACCTTTATGTTCATGTCCTTAACTTTTGAACTTAACTTCAAGACTTCAAGACTTCAGGACTACATGTCCTTAACTTTTGAACATAACTTTAGGACTATATGTCCTTAACTTTTGAACATAACTTCAGGACTTCAGGACTACATGTCCTTAGCTTTTGAACTTAACTTTAGGACTTCAGGACTACATGTCCTTAACTTTTGAACTTGGAACTCAAACTTAAGGACCAAGCGTCCTTAACTTTTGAACTTGTAAGTCAAAGTTAAGGACCTATTGTCCTTAACTTTTGATCTTGTAACTGTAAGTTAAGGAATGTCTGTCCTTAACTTTTGAACTTGTTAGTCTAAGTTCATGACCAAGTGTCCTTAACTTTTAAACTTGTAAGTCTAAGTTCAGGACCAAGTGTCTTTAACTTTTGAACTTGGAACTCAAACTTCAGGACCAAGTGTCCTTAACTTTTGAACTTGGAACTCAAACTTCATGACCAAGCGTCCTTAACTTTTGAACTTGTAAGTTAAAGTTAAGAATCTATTGTCCTTAACTTTTGAACTTGTTAGTCTAAGTTCGGGACCAAGTGTCCTTAACTTTTGAACTTGTAAGTCTAAGTTCAGGACCAAGTGTCCTTAACTTTTGAACTTATTCAAAGTTAAGGACCAAGTATCCTTAACTTTTGAACTGGTAAGTCAAAGTTCAGGACCAAATGTCCTTAACTTTTGAACTTGGAACTCAAAGTTAAGGACCTATTGTCCTTAACTTTTGATCTTGTAACTGTAAGTTAAGGACTGCTTGTCCTTAACTTTTGAACTTGTTAGTCTAAGTTCAGGACCAAGTGTGCTTAACTTTTGAACTTGTAAGTCTAAGTTCAGGACCAAGTGTCCTTAACTTTTGAACTTAGAATTCAAAGTTAAGGAACAAGTACCCATAACTTTTGAACTTGTAAGTCAAAGTTCAGGGCCAAGTATCCTTAACTTTTGAACTTGGAACTCAAAGTTAAGGACCAAGTGTCCTTAACTTTTGAACTTGAAATTTGAAGTTCAGGACCAAGTGTCCTTAACTTTTTAACTTGTAACTCAAAGTTAAGGACCAAGTGTCCTTAACTTTTGAACTTGGAATTCAAAGTTAAGGACCTATTATCTTTAACTTTTAATTAGTAACAAAACTAGCACGTTAATCTTTGAACAATCACAGTGCTTATTCAAGAGTTTGTCAAAGTACCTACCAAAACCATGACTCTTTTATGTCTTTTGCTATGCATTTTGTGTAACCCAATAACATCTTTCTGTTACATTAACTCAAGCACCCGACTTTTTAATTTGGAACCCAAATAGAAATTTAACATTTCCTCCGAGTTTAGAGCCCAAATGGAACCCATATTAGTTGATGTTGTTGATGATACAACGAAAGAATAGTAGCTACTAGAAAATTAAAACAATGATTTTAGAGCTTATTTCTCCCAAACTGTTTTGACATAATGGGGACGCTTCAGGCTGCGTTAATTACAACTTAAGTATGTATGAGGTTTGGGAAGAAAAGCAATGGAAGAAAGGGTAAAAATGTCTTCTCATATTAATTTTAATAGAGGAGTGGCTATTTTTGCTCAACATTAAAATTGCTGGATAAAAAATAAATATCACCTTAAATAGTGGCTACTCTACGTTATTTCTACTATTTTTGAATGACCAATCCGAAAACAGGCTAGCTCGTGCTATTTTTTTTTACCCCCGAAAGTTTAGTTTTAATTTTACCAGACTTGGTTTCACGTTTTTAATAGCCCCTAATCGCTATATACCCACCCAACAATACAATCACAGCCACTTTTCGGGAGAGTCAGAAAAAGTCTTACACGAGACATCATCCTTACAAACCAATAATCGAGTAGTGTAGGCACGAAGCAAACGTCTATAATTGTTAAATAAAGTTTATTGATTTCTTTATTTCTTAATTATTATTAAAACTAAAGGATAATACGAAGACATAACTAGATAGAATAATTTTAATTGTTAAATGATAGAAGCAAGCTGAACCTGGGAAGCATTCCCAAGATTTGCCTTCTCCTTCTCTCTCTCTCTGTCTTCAGCTATAACTTAGTGTAGCAACTAGCTAGCAATACACTATGTTGATTTTTTTGTTGAATTGTCTGATCAGTTACTCATTTAAACTATTAGAGATGGAATACTTTGTGTATTTAACTATGGAGGCCTGATTTTTTCCCCTCGGTGTGGGAAGACTTTTTGTTAAATAGTGACGTTGAGACATGAATGCAAGATATATATGTCTGTGATTACCTTATCTAAAATCTTAAACCATTAAGAGAACGCTTATATTTTTGTTCATCTATATTAACGAGTTGAAATAATCATGTTAATTTCTTTCAATTGACTCTCTTTTATTTCCCTACTCTAAATAGCGGGTAGAGATCCCCTCTAGTGATAATTTGTCCAATATTGCTCAATACTTACTGATACTGATGTGTGTCATGTGTCTAAATTAATTCAAGGCCGAGATTCAATAGGTTAGTAAATGACTAAAAATGGAAATGCAATTTCAAACAAAAACGAAAAACAAAAAATTACAATGCAAACCTGAAATGGTAACCATTCAAGTGCAACTTTTCAATCACTAAACTCCATTGCGAAAAGAGAAACTGGAAAAAAAAAAAAACAAGATTCATGTATGAGCTTCTGAAACTGTCAGATATTTCCAGGTATAAGATGCTCAATGTTGAAATACCAGCAGTCCTACTACAGCTAATTTGTTGAATCTAGATGTATAACTTATTTGACAAATGGAGCTATAATTTAATAAGTTCCTGGTGACAAACAAATCGTGAATGAGATGTCGGGTAATAAGAAAAGCAACAAGCTAAGATCATAACCAGAAAACTCAGTAGAAAAAGAGTGAGCCATTTCCAGCAACCTGTCTCGTAATAGATGCTGTTGGAGGATCAATGGTTAAATGAGCTGCATGGAAGAATGAACTGATGTACCAAGTTCCTGCTAATCTATAAACGAAATAGAGGAGAAAGAAGAAGGTTCTGTTTTCTGGCCTGTTACAACTCAGAGTGCCTGTTCTTCTCTATCTCATTTTGGAACTTCTCGAAAACTTCTTCAAACGGAGGGTCGCCTGGTCTTCGAAATAGTTGGTCCCCTATTTTAATCTCATATGCTTCTTCTTGTTCCAGCAAAAACTCTTTTAACTGCAAAATGGACAAAGAAAATCACAAAAACTCCAGCATGCAGAATCTCATGTTTTATCACATAACTGAAGACACTTTCAATTATAGGAGAGAGTTAAACTGGCTCAAAACATGCATCAAGCATTTGGAGGGGTAAAATTTAAAGCAAACTGACCAAATACTTAAGGAGAAAAGAAAAAAGGATTTGCATGTAAGCATACCACATTAAGCAAAAGTTGAGCATCAAGTCAAAGAATATTGCAAAAGAAAGTAACCATGACAAACAGCTATAATACGGCACTAATGGTGATCATCCAACAATTAGCAATGGCACATTAAGGTTACCGTCCAAACAATGAGAAAAATGCTTCCTGTCATTCATTCTGTTTTCTTGATGATCATAATAAGAACACCAAAAAATTGCAGGATTGAAATTCCATAACAGATTTGGAAGTAATAATAAGCAAACCACATGTTACATTTTGCATAGAAGAGTACCTCCTTTGAACAAAAGAAAAGGTTTTATTGGCATCATGCAATGAAATTGAATAAACGCAGGATGAACCTCAAGTTGCTAGATATGATCTCTAAAATGGAGTAATTTAATATCTTTAAAGCTATTCTCTAATGGACTAATTGATGATTTCACCCTAACCCTCCCATGTTACACCACTTTTGTGTGCTTACTGAGTTTCGAGGAGAAAGAGCTAATAGTTACAGAGAGTTCAGTGTTGACGTGAACCAGGTGTAACAAAGGGAAAGTGTTATCTTTTTCTTGCACTACCTCACAATGCTCACATTATTTGTCCTTTCACTCTGAGTTTCTCTGATGGTTCACTTTTCATTTTCCTCTTTTCAAATTCTCCAAATCTTACCATAGAGTTTCTTTAAGTGATTAAGAAGAGAAACAAAAACAGTAAGGCGACTTTTCTGGAAATTGTCAGGGAAACTTGATATTCAACCTAAAATCAATTTGTTCTTCATATGTGCTATGTATTCTCTGCCAACATATTCTTAAGTGGTTAATGTTGAAAAACAGAACAATAGTTTACGTAACTCCCTAGTAGTTTTAGCCTTTTGAACAAGCTCTTTTCTGGAAGCACCAATAGGCAAACTCAGCAGTTACAGAAGAAGACATCTGATTTAGGAAGTAAAACAAAACCTGTTTTGTGTCTTGACCTTTTTCCATGGTGAACATGATCGTGCTCAAATCAACACCTATGAACTTTGTCTCAATTACTCCAGTTCTTGCTAGATTGGTCCAACTCTTGGCAATATCAGAAACCTTATCCTGAAAACAATTTTAGTCTAGGCTAGTAAGTTCTATTACCGTGTACAACAATATGCAACAAGAGAATTAACATTGACATATCAATAACTAAAAGGTTGAGGAATCATTTTTAATTGGTGAGACAACTTTGTGTAGTTTGAGATTTGAGTGGTAGCTCAGTCGTAAAGCTCCAACCTTCTAGGTACAAGATTTGATCCTTACCATGACCTTCCCTTAACCTACCACGCAAGAAATCAATTAATCACTATGGCTCAATCCCAAACTTGTAGCGGCTGTAGATATCCTCTACATCTAGTCTCTGTATTAACGCATATTTCATCCAGTATTGTAGAATTTGTCTATTAAGGTAATTTAAAGGCTCTGTGGAACTAGAGGTTTCAATCGAGATCTCCCATTTATCCCTACATCAACATACAAGTTTCTAACCTGACACTATAATATACGTGTAACAACAACTAAAGCCTTAAGTACGTGATAATAACAAAAATTGTGTCTTAATCTTAACTAGTTGGTATCGCCTATACAGATCCTTTGCTTCCTTTGTGTCCGAATCTTAGCTAAGTACTCCATTATCGATGCCGAGATATTGTAGCTCTTTGGAAAAAGACATTCTTTTATAACCAAAAATCTAAATAGAAAAGAAAGGTCTCAGTACCATATTCCACAGCTGATCAAAAGTGTTCAAATTTTAGCAAAGCGATTAATTTACCAGCTGATTACTATTCCATATTCCAAAACTAATAATGATATAGCAAAGCAGTTAGCATTAATTAAATAATCAATTGACAAAGCATTCAAATTACAGTAAAAAGAGATACCGGAGTCCGAAGAGTTCCAAGCCGAAGCTTAACGAATCCGAAAACGGGTCCTAGAACCCGCTTCATCATTTCAGCTTGGATATCCTTTGGGCTCATTTTGCTTACATCATTCGTTGGCGGATCGAAATCGGAATTGGCGGATTTCGTGTTGCCCCATTGTTTCCATTGTTCGTCCTCCTCGTTGTCTACGACGTCGTTAAGGTCGTCGGAAACGTGGATCCTGCGTTGTAATCCCTCCGCGAAACGGTGAAACCTTAGGGTTCCAGTGGTAATCAAGAACAGCAACAAGCAGATTGTGTAACAACATCTACGCAATTCCTTTAACATTGTACCACATCTAATTAGGTGCTTGCATGTGTACAGATTTGGGAATGGAGTGTTGGACGTGAAGTGTGCATGTAATATTATGGTACGGTTTGTTTATAAATTCTCAAATTTATTTTAAAAAATATGATTTTAGTGTAGTTTGGATATGAATTTTTAAAATATTTTTCTTTTTGAAAAATATGAAACATGTCTTATATCTACAAACTTCTAAAAACTATAATAATGAACTACATAATACACTATGCGCGTAGATGACCGAGAAGACGATGTTATCATTATTACAAAATAATAAATTGTGGGGTCTTTTATAAAATATAAAAATTTGGAAAAAAAAGTTTAAAAAGTAATAGTGATATTTTGGGCCAAATTTTGATTTAAGTTTTGGATTTTGGGAATTTGCCAAAATATAGATAAAATTTATGAACAAACATATTTTTATAAAAAAAAATTAAATATATTTTGACAAAGTCTATGGCTAAATGGGTCCTAACTCCTATGTGAAAATTTAGTTGGGCAAAATTGACTGGTCCCCGAAATTAACTATATTTCGTAGTTTAAAAGTGTGTGTATATATATATATATATATATATATATATAAAAGATTGTTTCCGTTAGTCATTTCTTCGTATCCTTTAGCCTGTATTCCTATTTTTATGTTTTTTCCGAATTTTAACATGTTCATCATAAAGTCTGGGCTTATGTAAAAAATTCCTCCATTATTTGTCATGTCTAC
>ML315226.1:5458-31341 GCA_005239505.1 Nicotiana paniculata
GGGAGTTGAGAAGAAGGCAAGCCTCGCGCCGTCGTTGTCGCTCGGCGATTGATTATTTTTTGGACCAAATTTATTTGTTAATAGTAAGTATTAACAGAAATATTATTAAATATTTATTTTAATAACAAAATATTAATATTAAAATAAATATTAATTTTAAATCCATTTCAATTATCCAATATTCAGTTTTCTGTTTCTGTAACAGAAAATTAACTACCCTTCAATTTTCCCTCTTTAGTGTTGAGTAAATAGCCAATTATGTCATGACATTTATTCTATGGCCATTTTGAAAAATAGCCATTCTAAAGAGTTGCACCTCTTCAGATTTCAGCCCAACTTTGGCTATAAATACAAGTCCATTCTCTCAGATTTTACATACTAATTTCTGAGTTCTCCTCCTTTCTTCTTCATATTCTTAACTTCAAAGAAAGAAAAGTAAGTGTAATTTGCTACCGAACTTTGTGTTCGCTTTAACACTGGGGTTTGAAGTACCACTACACCAGTGTGTAATTCGTTCTATCCTGGGAGGAAATATTCCATAACCTTGGGTATTAGGAGGGGATTAAATTCCTTAAAGAAACACTGTGAATTCAGTGGGCTCGAATTGGTTTTGTTATTTCATTTAAATTTCTGTTTATGTTATTTTATTTTCTCCAGAATTGTTTTACAAATATAGATTACTAACAAGCTTAAGGAATTTAATATTTTTCTGTATTTGTGTTATATTCACTATTTCTGGAGAGTAAAACCTTTGTGGTTTTGTACTCTATTGGAGATTAAAATCTACGTGATTTTAACGTTTGTGTCATTCTTTTACAGAAAATGACGAATGACAACGGAAACCAATTTGTTCCGATGGTAACTGCCAATGCCTCAACGAGCCGAACAACACCGGCAGCATTGGCACCAGCTGAGAAACCCGAAATTTTTTTCGGGATTGATTTCAAGCGCTGGCAGCAAAATATGTTCTTCTACTTGACTACTCTAAGTCTCGAGAAGTTCATCAAGGAAGATGTTCCTGTGATGTCAGATGAAACTCCAGAGACTGAACGCTTTCTCGTGATTGAGGCGTGGAAGCATTCAATTTTTTTTGTGCAGGAATTATATTCTAAGCGGGATGGAAGATGCTTTGTATAATGTCTACAGTGGCGTGGAAACGTCAAAAGAACTGTGGATAGCGCTTGAAAAGAAATACAAAAAACTGAAGATGCCGGGTTGAAGAAGTTTGTTGCTGCAAAGTTTTTGGACTACAAAATGGTAGATAGAAAGTCTGTTATTACCCAAGTCCAGGAATTGCAAGTGATTATTCACGATCTCCTTGCTGAAGGTCTTGTCATCAATGAGGCCTTTCAAGTAGCAGCAATGATTGAGAAGTTGCCTCCATTGTGGAAGGACTTCAAAAATTATTTGAAANCAGAATTCATACTAATATTGGTAGTATTAATTTTATTATGTTTACTAATAGAATTTTCATTGAAGGTCTTGTCATCAATGAAGCATTCCAAGTAGCAGCAATGATTGAGAAGTTGCCTCCATTGTGGAAGGACTTCAAAAATTATTTGAAACACAAACGCAAGGAGATGTCCCTTGAAGATCTCATTGTTCGGTTGAGAATCGAAGAGGACAATAAAGCTGCTGANTAATTCAACAATAATGGGAGCAAATATTTTTGAATATAGCAAAAATAGGAAGAAGGCTTCTGGTCCAAAATACAACCCAAGTAAAAAGCCATTCAGTGGAAACTACTACAATTGTGGGAAAGCCGGACACAAATCTACGTAGTGTCGTGCTCCGAAGAAAGACAAGAAGAAGGGTCAAGCAAACATGGTTGAAAAGCATGATGATGTTGATTACTTGTGTGCTATGCTTTCCGAATGCAACTTGGTGGGAAATCCTAAAGAGTGGTGGATTGATTCTGGAGCCACTCGCCATGTTTGTGCTGTTAGAGAAGCTTTTGCTACTTATGCTCCTGTCGGACCCGATGAGACGATTTCTATGGGAAATGCTTCAAAGGCCAAGATTGAAGGATGTGAGAAGATATTTCTCAAAATGACTTCCGGCAAAGTGGTGACTGTGAAAAACGTCTTTCATGTTCCCGAGATTAGGAAGAATTTAGTCTCTGCTGGACTTCTTGTTAAGAATGGATTTAAATGTGTATTTGTATCCGATAAGGTTGTAATAAGCAAGAACGAGATGTTTGTAGGAAAAGGTTACCTCAGCGAGGGCCTTTTCAAGATAAATGTAATGGTTGTTGAAAGTAATAATAAAATTTCAGCTTCGTATTACTTACTTGAGTCAAATGATTAATGGCATTTACGTTTGGGTCATGTCAATTATAAAACCTTGCGAAAAATGATTAATTTGGAAGTATTGCCTAAGTTTGAATGCGACAAATCAAAATGTCAAGTATGTGTGGAATCTAAGTTTGTTAAACATCCTTATAAGTCAGTTGAAAGGAATTCAAATCCTTTAGACTTAATTCACACAGATATTTGTGACATGAAGTCAATACCATCTCGCGGTGGCAAGAAGTATTTCATAACTTTTATTGACGATAGTACTCGATATTGCTATATTTACTTACTCAATAGTAAAGATGAAGCAATAGACGCATTCAAGCAATACAAAAGTGAAGTTGAAGAGCAACTTAACAAGAAAAGTAAAATGATAAGAAGTGATAGGGGTGGTGAATATGAATCTCCATTTGAAGAAACATGTTTAGAATATGGAATCATTCATCAAACAACGACCCCTTACACGCCCCAATCCAATGGGATTGCGGAAAGAAAGAATCGTACATTAAAGGAGATGATGAATGCATTGTTGATAAGTTCTGGTTTGCCACACAACTTGTGGGAGGAAGCCATTCTTATGGCTAATCGAATATTAAATAGAGTGCCCCATAGTAAAACGCAGTCCATTCCATACGAAAAATGAAAAGGAAGGAAGCCAAACTTGAATTATTTTAAAGTGTGTGGGTGTTTGGCAAAAGTGCAAGTTCCTAAACCCAAAAGGGTAAAAATAGGACCAAAAATCTTTGATTGTGTTTTCATAGGATATGCGACTAATAGTAAATCATATCGATTTCTGGTTCATAAATCAAAAAATCCCGACATTCATAATAATACAGTTATAGAATTAGATAATGCTAAGTTCTTTGAAAATATATATCCATATAAAAAGGAATGTGAGTCGATTGGTGAAGGATCTAAACGACCTCGGGAAGAAACAAAAGAAAGTACATTTAATCAGGAGGATCAAAGACGTAGTAAACATCAAAGAACGTCTACTTCATTTGGACATGATTTTGTGACTTTCTTATTGGAAAATGAGCCTCAAACATTTAAAGAAGCTATGTATTCTTCGGAATCATTATTTTGGAAAGAGGCAGTCAATAGTGAAATAGAATCCATATTGAACAACCATACATGGGAATTGGTTGATCTTCCTCCTAGAAATAAATCGTTGGGTTCTAAATGGATTTTTAAGAGGAAAATGAAAGATGATGGCACTATTGACAAATTTAAGGCAAGACTTGTGGTCAGAGGGTATATAAAACGAGAAGGTCTTGATTATTTCGATACATACTCTCCAGTTACAAGAATTACATCTATAAGAACGTTGGTAGCGTTAGCTGCAGTTTATGGTCTTGAAATTCATCAAATGGATGTTAAGACGGCCTTCTTAAATGGAGAGTTGGAGGAAGAAATCTACATGGAACAACCTTAAGGGTTTGTGGTTACAGGTAAATAAAAGAAGGTGTATAGACTTGTTAAGTCCCTTTACGGACTAAAACAAGCACCCAAACAATGGCATGCGAATTTGACCAAACAATGTTGTCAAATGATTTTAAAATAAATGAATGTGATAAATGTGTGTACATTAAAAATGTTCCAACTCACATAGTCATTGTTTGCTTATATGTGGATGATATGCTGATAATGAGTAATGACATTGCCAATATAAATGCGACTAAGCACATGCTAACTGGCAAGTTTGATATGAAAGACTTGGGAGTTGCTGATTTTATTCTGGGAATTAAGATCCATAAGACTTCTCAAGGTCTGGCATTGTCACAATCTCATTATATTAAGACAATACTTGAAAAATTCAAGCACTTGGGCTTTAAAGTTGCAAAGACTCCAATTGACGTGAATCTTGCATTAGCAAAGAACAAAGGCCAAAGCATATCACAATTGGATTATGCTCGTGTATTGGGATGCTTAATGTACATCATGAATTGTACACGACCAAATATAGCTTGTTCTATAAGTAAATTGAGTCGATATACGAGAAATCCAGGTCAATCTCATTGGATGGCCATGAAACGAGTTTTGGGGTATTTAGTACATACCCAGGACTTTTCTTTGCACTACAGTAAATATCCTGCGGTCATTGAGGGATACTGTAATGCAAATTGGATCACTGGATCAACTGGTTCCAAGTCCACAAGTGTATATGTATTCACTATTGGTGGAGGAGCGGTACCTTGGAAGTCGACCAAATAAACTTGTATTTCCCGCTCTACGATGGAGGCTGAGTTCATAGCCTTAGATAAAGCCGATGAAGAAGCTGAATGGCTCCGGAATTTTTTGGAAGGCATTCCATTTTGGCCCAAACCATTGGCACCAATATGCATACATTGTGATAGTCAAGCGGCAATTGGAAGGGCTGGGAGCGTTATGTATAACGGTAAATTTTGTTATATACGATGATGACATAAAATCGTTAGACAATTACTCTCTAGAGGAATTATCACGATTGACTATGTAAATTCAAGTGATAATGTGTCGGATCCACTTACAAAAGGCCTAACTAGAGATGTAGTTGAGAAATCATCAAGGGGAATGGGACTATGGCCTAGAACAAGTCATAGTGGCGGTAACTCTACCTAGAAGACTGGAGATCCCAAGATCTAGGTTCAAGGAGATCAAACAAAGTCATTAATGACGGTTCAACATTGTCAACTAAATTACTTTGGTCCATTCTCGTGATGAGACAATGTTCAGTCTAAGGACAAAGCATTAAGGCTTTTTAATGATTTCTATATTTGATACGGGGTATATCAAATAGTGTATCTGTGGGATGACATGTTTAGGAATCACCTATGTAAGTGTGAAGTGTTAGCCGCTTCAAGGAGAATTTTGCAAGGCCAGTTCTCTATGCACTTATGAAACCAGGCGGTGTTCATGGCTGAAACGAACACAACAATGAGAACCAAAGATGGTTAAGGGTTGGTTGTGTGACTTGTGGTTGTCTAGGTATACAATAAAGTTCAACAGTTCAAAGATATCAAATCTACCGATTGGTCGAGTATATCCGATATAAGTTCACTACGAAAAGTTCAAAGGGAAACCTACTTATCCAGATGCAATTAATCCTTGCTTGCGAATCACACAGTTTTTCATGCATACTTCCGTGATATAGCCATTCCCCATTCATGTGGGGGATTGTTGGGGGGTTTTTTAAGCATTAATATCTTAAAATAGGGTGAATGGGAAATGGAGGGAAAAATAAAATATTTGAGTAATATTTGAGCTTCCTTCCTTGATTGTCCCACATGGGAAGAGGAAAAGGTTTTTGATAGGTATATAAGCAATCACTATTCTTCTAGCTCATAAAGAGTTGAGAAGAAGGAAAGCCTTACGCCGTCGTCGTCGCTCGGCTCGGCTTCAGCGTCGGCTTCGGATTTGGATTTGGTCAAACGATCGATTGATTATTTTTTGGACCAAATTTATTTGTTAATAGTAAATATTAACTGAAATGTTATTAAATATTTATTTTTAAAACAAAATATTAATATTAAAATAAATATTAATATTAATTTTAAATCCATTTCAGTTATCAATATTCAATTTTGTATTTTTGTAACAGAAAATTAACTACCCTTCAATTTTCCCTTTTTATTGTTGAGTAAATAGACAATTATGTCATGACATTTATTCTATGGCCGTTTTGAAAAAACATCCATTCTGAAGAGTCGCACCTCTTCAGATTTCAGCCCAACTTTGGCTATAAATACAAGTCCATTCTCTCAGATTTTACATACTAATTCCTGATTTCTCCTCCTTTCTTCTGCATATTATTAAATTCAAAGAAAGAAAAGTAAGTGTGATTTGCTACGGAACTTTGTGTTCACATAAACACTGGGGTTTGAAGTACCACTACATCAGTGTGTAATTCGTTCTATTCTGGGAGGAAATAATCCATAACCTTGGGTACTAGGAGGGGATTAAATTCCTTAAGGAAACACTACGAATTCAGTGGAATCGAATTGGTTTTGTTATTTCATTTACATTTCTGTTTATGATATTTTATTTTCGGTAACGACCCGATCGGTCGTTTTAAGAATTTTTGCCCTGATTCCCTATTTACCGCTTCTCCCATGTATATTTATGTTATTAGAACTTTTCGGAGCGTTGAGTGATGAAATCCGGGGTGATGTTGGACACATAGTCCATAAATGTGGAATTTAGCTTTAGAAATCTGGCCGTAGCTAGAGCTGTGTGAATACGGATCCGGAATGGAATTCCGTTGACTCCGTTAGCTCCGTTGGGTGATTTCGGTGTTAGGAGTGTGCTCGGAATGTGTTTTCGAGGTCGGTTGTGGATTTAGGCTTGAATTAGCGAAAGTTGGAATTTCGGCAATTTCGGCCGATAGGTGAGTTTTTATAGCGAACTCAGAATGGATTTTCGAAAGCGACAACAGGTACATAACGTCGTTTATGACCTGTGTGCAAAATTTGAGGTCATTCAGATGAGTTTAGACGTGTTTCGGCATCAGATGTGAATTCTAGAAACTTCCTAAGTTCTTAGGCTTGAATCTATGCATAATTGATGATTTTGATTTTATGAGATGTGTTTTTAAGGCTCGACCAAGTTTGAACAAGGTACTAGGGAGTTGGTAGGTTTGGTTGAGGTTTCGGGGGCCTCGGGGTTGTTTCGGATGCCCAACGGGTGAGTGTTTTGAAATTGAGGACAACTGAACCATTCTGGTTCTGGTGTCTCGCACCTGCGATGGTATTTCTGCAGGTGCAGACACGCAGGTGTGAAGTGGGAGCCACAGGTGCGACCCCAGGCCATTAAAGGAATTTTCGCACCTGCGATGGTATTTCCGCAGGTGCGGGCACGCAGGTGCGAAAGGATGTCGCAGGTGCGACCCAAGGCCACTTAATGAATTTCCGCACCTGCAATTGGGTTTCCGCCGGTGCGGCACCGCAGGTGCGATCCCAGTGTTGCAGGTGCGAAATGTCTGGGCAGTTTATACCAAAAATCCGAGGGCTTGAATTTCATAATTACAAAATCGATTTTGAGCTCGAAATTTGGCGATTTTCAGTGGGATTTGAAGAGGAGGATCATAGGTAACGTTTTCTAACCTTAATCCCTTTATATATCATTAGTCTCTATCATTTTCTCAATCTAATCAAGGAAATTGAATGAAAAACCATGGAAATGGGATTAAATCTTCCCAACTAGAAATCTGAGGGTTTAGGGAGATTTAGACGTCGTATTCTGTTGATTCTTGTTCGAGTGGGTTCATGAGCGAATGGGTGTTAAGGAAATATAAATTTTACCCGATTTCGAGACGTGGGATCGAGGGACGTTTTGGGCGAATTTCCTAATTTCGCGTATTAGCTTATAAATAATTAGCTATTTTGTTCCCTTGAGGTGATATTTACGCCATGCAATCGATTTGAATAGATTTGGGCCACCCGGAGTAAGATACTCGTGGCAAGGGCTTGGTATTGAGTTGATTAGCGCAGTCCAGGTAAGTGGCTTTCCTGATATTCTGTGTTGGGGACTTTCCCTTAGACATTTTTATACTGATTTTGTTGTGTGCACGCCGTGTACGCGAGGTGACGAGTGCGTACACGGGTCATTGTTGCTAAAATCATATTATTACTCCCATGAAATCGCTCATTTTCATTCATATATTACTATTTCCTATCTTAATTGAGTAGATAGCCTAGGAGTAAACATGCCTACCTGTTCTGACTTGATTTTCCTCTTATTCGTTACTAGTCACATCATGCTTTGGTAGTTTTACTCTATCCTTATCTGTTGTTTTTCCTGGATTGTTTACTTAAGCCATAATTGACATACTTCTGCCTTGCGTATTTAAATTGGGACTACAGACCGAGATCCGAGAGCTTTCCCCCTGTACTTCATTTCATATTTAAATTGGGACACGGACCGAGATCCGAGAGCTTTCCCCCTGTACTGAAATGCATATTTATATTGGGACTACGGACAGAGATCCGGGAGCTTTCCCCATGTACTGCATAGCATATTTAAATTGGGACTACGGACTAAGATCCGAGAGCTTTCTCCGTATAATGCATTGCATATTTACTGTTGAGATATATGCTATGCTGAGCTGAGGGCTCTCTTCATGTTATTAAATCGTTCCATTTTCGTTGATCCTGTTTATCATTGCTTAGCTATTTTTCACCGTTCTAAATTGTATAATTGACTTGTTTTACAAACTCAGTAGGGCCTCAACCTGACCTCGTCACTACTTGACTGGGGTTAGGCTTGGCACTTACAGAGTACCGAATGTGGAGTACTCACGCCCTTTCCTGCGCATGTTTTCCCCATGTGTAGATCCAGGTACCAGCAGCTAGTATCGTGGCTAGGAGTCGTCTAGCAATAGCCAGGAGACCGCGAGGTAATTCTGCCGCGTCCGCAGAATCCCACAAGTCCCCTTCTACTCTAGTATAGGCATAGAATACTTGTATATTTTTCCACTGTTTCATTGTATAGAGCTACATTTAGCACAGAGCTTGTGACTATGGTGACATTCCGGGTTTTGGGAAGTAAATGTATATGCTGAGCAACTATGTTATGTCTATCTGAGTTCTTTATTTTTCTGGATTTGTTTTATTGATTCTGTCATGTTCCGCAAATTCTAGGCTTACCTAGTCATAGAGACTAGGTGCCGTCACTATACCTTTCGGAGGGTTAATTGGGTCGTGACAAGTTGGTATCAGAGCGTCTAGGTTCATAGGAGTCACAAGTCACAAGCCGGTTTATTAGAGTCTTGTAGATCGGTTCGGAGACGTTCGTATCTATCTTCGAGAGGCTATGTAACTTTTAAGAACAATCAAATTCTTTGGAATTCCTTATCGCGCTAGTTGCTGTCATCAAATTCTTAAACTCTATTCTATTCTTGCTTGCAGATGGTTCATACCCGTACCGGACGTACTAATGACCAGGCACCCGAGCCCCCAGTCAGAGCCACCAGAGGCAGGGGCCGGGGCAGGAGTGGAGCACGCAGTGTAGCTCGAGCACCGGCTAGAGCAGAGGCAGAGGAGCCCCCAACATCTACAGTTCGAGGGGCACATGAGGTCCCTACTGTTACTCCAGACCTCCAGGAGACATTAGCCTAGTTCTTGAGTGCTTTCAGTACTCTGTCTCAGGCGGGTCTACTCCCGATAGCTCCAGCTACATGCCAGGCCGGAGGAGGGACACAGACTCCCGCGGTCCGTACTTCTGAGCAGAGGGTTCATATTGGGCAGGTTCCAGAGTATATTCCTATGCCCCCAGCAGCTCCGGCTCAACATGAGACTAGGATAGCTGTTCCTGAGGCAGAGCAGCTCCGACTTGAGAGGTATAAGAAGTACCAACCCCCTGAGTTCAGCAGACTAGCTTCGGATGACGCCCTGGGTTTTCTTGAGAGGTGTCATCTCATTCTCCGCACTATGGGTATTGTGGAGACGAGTGGGGTTTCTTTCACTGCTTTCCAGCTAAGAGGAGCAGCTTATCAGTGGTGGCGTTCTTTTGAGCTTAGTAGCCCGGACGAGACAACTTCATTTACCGGGGCTCAGTTTTCCGAGATGTTCTTACTTGATTTTGTCCCTCAGAGCTTCAGGGATGCTTGGCGTGCGAAGTTTGAGCAGCAACTCCAAGGTTCCATGACTGTGTCAGAGTATGCAGTCCGTTTCAGCGATTTGGCTCGCCATGCTCCAGCTTTGGTTATCATTGTTAGAGAGAGGGTTCAACGCTTTATTGAGGGACTCCACCCCAGCATTCGGACCAGCATGGCCATAGAGCTGGAGACCGATATTACTTACTAGCAGGACGTGAGTATTCCCGGAGGATTGAGACTATGTTTGCCCGAGACAGGGAGGAGAGAGAGGCCAAGAGGTCTCGAGAGACTAGTCATTTTTCAGGAGCCCGTGCACCAGCAGCAAGCTATGGTTGGGGTTGTGTGAGTCGCCCTGTTCATTCAGCTCTCCCAACATCCAGCAGTATTCCAGCTCCTCCTAGACCTCATGAGCCTTATTATGCACCGCCAGTATCTCAGGTGCCTCCTGCTCGAGGTGCTATCATTGGCCAACCCAGCAGGCCAGTTCAGAGTCAGCAGCGGCCGCCACATCCTCCGAGGGGTTGATTTAAGTGTGGAGACCCTCATCATATGATCAGAGATTTCCCCAGAACGAGGAGGGGCGAACCACCTTAGACTTATCAGGGTGCACCCCCTCAGATTTATCAGGCTCCACGTCTTCCACCAGGTCCTCCAGCTATTCTTCTAGCCCCAGCTGCTACCCTACCACCTCAGGTAGCTCGAGGTGGAGGTCGGGGAGGTAGAGGTCACCCTAGAGGGGGAGGCCAGGCCAGGTACTATGCTCTTCCGGCCCGGTCTGAGGCCCTCGCTTCAGATTCAATCATTACAAGTATTGTCCCATTTGTCACAGGGATGCATCAGTATTATTTGACCCAGGCTCTACATATTCATGTGTGTCTTCCTATTTTGCTTCACATCTGGGGATAGCCCGGGACTCCTTGAGTTCCCCTTTTTATGTTTCTACTCCGGTGGGAGATTCTCTTATTGTGGACCGCGTATATCGGTCATGTTTGATTACTATCAGTGGTTTTGAGACCAGAGCTAATTTGCTGCTACTCAGTATGGTAGATTTAGATGTTATATTGGGTATGGACTGGCTGTCTCCCTATTATGCTATTCTTTATTGTCACGCCAAGACCGTGACGCTGGCTATGCCAGGATTTCCGAGGTTAGTGCGGAGAGGTTCCTTGGAGTATGCTCCCCGCCGAGTCATTTCTTTTCTTAAGGCTCAACGGATGGTTGAAAAGGGTGTGATGCATATTTGGCTTATGTGAGAGATTTTAATGCTGAGACCCCTACAGTTGAGTCAGTTCTAGTTGTCAGGGACTATTCTGATGTATTTCCAGCTAATCTTCCAGGTATGCCACCCGATAGAGACATTGATTTCGGCATCGACTTGTTGCCGGGCACTCATCCCATTACCATTCCTCCTTATCGCATGGCTCCTCCTGAGTTGAAGGAGCAGTTACAGGAGTTGCTTGAGAAGGGATTCATCAGGCCCAATGTATCACCTTGGGGCGTTCTAGTATTATTTGTGAAGAAAAAGGATGGCTCGATGCGTATGTGTATTGACTACCGGCAGTTGAATAAGGTGACTGTGAAGAACAGGTACCCATTGCCTCGCATTGATGATCTATTTGAACAGTTACAGGGTGCTAGGGTGTTCTCTAAGATTGATCTATGTTTGGGTTATCATCAGTTGAAGATTCCAGGACCGGTTATCCCGAAGACTGCCTTCAGGACCAGATATGGCCACTATGAGTTCCTCGTTATGTCATTTGGGCTGACAAATGCCCCAACAGCCTTCATGCACCTGATGCACATCATATTTAGACCGTATCTTGATAATTTCATCATTGTGTTCATTGATGACATTCTGGTATATTCTAGGTCCTAGGAGGACCATGAACAACACTTGAGGACCGTGCTTCAGACATTGAGGGAGAAGAAGTTGTATGCCAAGTTTTCTAAGTGTGAATTTTGGCTTGATTCTGTGGCATTCCTAGGCGACGTGGTGTCTTCGGATGGGATCAAGGTAGATCCAAGGAAGGTGGAGGCGGTTCAGAGTTGGCCCAGACCGTCCTCAGCTACTGAGATCCGCAGTTTCCTCAGTTTGGCTAGGTGTTATCGCCGTTTTGTGGAGGGATTTTCATCCATTTCAGCGCCTATGACCAGACTGACCCAGAAGGGTGCATCTTTTATATGGACTGAGGAGTGTGAGGAGAGCTTTCGGAAGCTCAAGACAACCCTGATTACAGCTCCTGTGTTGGTTTTGCCTATCGGTTCCGGATCCTATACAGTTTATTGTGATGCTTCGAGGATTGGCTTGGGAGTGGTGTTGATGCAGGACGGTAGGGTTATTGCCTACGCGTCCAGACAATTGAAGGTCCATGAGAAAAATTACCCTGTTCATGATCTCGAGTTGGCAGCGATTGTTCACGCCCTGAAGATATGGCGTCATTATTTATATGGTGTTCCCTGTGAGATATTCACGGACCACCGTAGTTTGCGACACATATTCAGGCAGAAGGATCTAAATTTGCGCCAGCGTAGGTGGTTTGAGTTGCTAAAGGACTATGACATCACTATATTATACCACCCGGGGAAGGCCAATGTGGTGGCCGACGCCTTGAGTCGTTGGGCGGAGAGTTTGGGGAGTTTGGCATACCTTCATGCAGCTGAGAGGCCTCTAGCCTTAGATGTTCATTCCTTAGGCAGTCAGTTCGTGAGATTGGATCTTTTTGAGCCTTACCGGGTATTAGCTTGTGTGGTTGCTCGATATTTCCTTCATGACCGTATCAGAGAGCGCCAGTATGATGATGCCCACCTTTTGGTTCTTCAGGATAGAGTCCGACAGGGTGATGCCCGAGATGTGATCATAGGAGATGACGGGGTGATGAGGATGCAGGGCTGTATTTGTGTGCCCAATGTGGATGGGCTTCGGGAGTTGATTCTTGAGGAGGCCCATCGTTCGTGGTATTCCATCCATCTGGGGTACCACGAAGATGTACCAGGATCTGAGACATCACTATTGGTGGCGAAGAATGAAGACGGATATAGCGGAGTTTGTAGCCAAGTGCCTCAACTGTCAGCAAGTCAAATGTGAGCATCAGAGACCGAGAGGGTTACTTCAGCAGATTGAGCTTCCAGAGTGAAAGTGGAAGCGAATCACCATAGACTTTGTGGTTGAACTTACTCAGACTTTGAGGAAGCATGATGCTATTTGGGTGATTGTGGATCGACTTACCAAATCAGCCCATTTCCTTCTAGTACTGACTATATATTCATCGGAGAGGTTGGCTGAGATTTATATCAGAGAGATTGTTCGCCTCCATGGTATTCCAATATCTATCATTTCAGACAGAGGTACTCATTTCACTTCACGATTCTGGAGAGCCGTTCAACAGGAGTTAGGCACCAGGGTAGAGTTGAGCACACCTTTTCACCCTCAGATGGACGGGCAGTCCGAGCGCACGATTCAGACTCTCGAGGATATGCTCCGTGCCTGTGTGATGGATTTTGGAGGGTCATGGGATCGATACTTGCCTCTTGCAGAGTTTGCTTATAACAACAACTACTAGTCCAACATTCAGATGGCGCCGTATGAGGCTTTGTATGGTAGGCGGTGCAGGTCTCCCGTGGGATGGTTTGAGTCGGGCGAGGCCCAATTGTTGGGTACAGACTTGGTTCAGGATGCCCTGGACAAGGTGAAGGTGATTTAGGAGAGACTTCGCACAACTCAGTCCAGGCGGAAGAGCTATGCGGACCGGAAGGTTCGTGACTTGGCATTTATGGCTGGTGATCGGGTTTTTCTTCGGGTATCGCCTATGAAGGGCATCATGAGGTTCGGGAAGACAAAAAAGCTGAGTCCAAGATTTATTGGCCCTTTTGAGGTGTTTCGACGTGTTAGGGAGGTTGCTTATGAGCTAGCCCTACCTCCCAGCCTAGCAGGGTTTCATCTGGTGTTCCACGTCTCCATGCTCCGGAAGTATCACGGTGACCCGACTTATGTCTTGGATTTCAGCTCAGTCCAATTGGACAAGGATCTATCATATGTTGAGGAGCCTGTGGCTATATTTGACAGGCAGGTCAGGAAGCTCAGGTCAAAGGATATTGCGTCAGTAAAAGTTCAGTGGAGGGGTTAGCCAGTCGAGGAAGCGACTTGGGAGACCGAGCAGGATATGCGGAGTCAGTACCCTCATCTTTTCCCAGCTCCAGGTATGTTTCTATGCTCATTCGAGGACGAACAATTTTCTTAAGAGGGGGAGGATGTAACGATCCTGTCGGTCATTTTAAGAATTTGCGCTCGGATCCCCTATTTACCGCTTCTCCCATGTCTATTTATGTTATTGGAACTTGTCGGAGAATTGAGTGATGAAATCCGGGGTGATGTTGGACACATAGTCCATAAATGTGGAAGACGAATCCGGAATGGAATTCCATCGACTCCGTTAGCTCCGTTGGGTGATTTAGGGGTTAGAAGCGTGCTCGAAATGTGTTTTCGAGGTCAGTTGTGGATTTAGGCTTGAATTGGAGAAAGTTGGAATTTTGGCGATTTCGGCCGATAGGTGAGATTTTGATATCGGACTCGGAATGGATTTCTGAAAGCGACAGCAGGTCCGTAACGTCGTTTATGACATGTCTGCAAAATTTGAGGTCATTCGGATGAGTTTAGACGTGTTTCGGCGTCAGATGTGAATTCTAGAAACTTCCTAAGTTCTTAGGCTTGAATCTATGCATAATTGATGATTTTGATGTTATGAGATGTGTTTTTAAGGCTCGACCAAGTTTGAACAAGGTACTAGGGTCAGTTGGTAGGTTTTGTTGAAGTTCCGGGGGCCTCGGGGTTGTTTCGGATGCCCAACTGGTGAGTTTTGTGAAATTGAGGACATCTGAACCATTCTGGTTCTGGTGTCTCGCACCTGCGATGGTATTTACGCAGGTGCGGACACGCAGGTGCGAAGGGGGAGCCGTAGGTGCGACCCCAAGCCATTAAAGGAATTTCCGCACCTGCGATGGTATTTCCCAGGTGCGGGCACGCAGGTGCGAAAGGGGTGCCGCAGGTGCGACCCAAGGCCACTTAATGAATTTCCGCACTTGCAATTGGGTTTCTGCCGGTGCGGCATCGCAGGTGCGATCGCAGTGTCGCAGGTGCGAAATGTCTGGGCAGTTTATACCAAAAATCCGAGGGTTTGAATTTCATAATTCCAAAATTGATTTTGAGCTCAGAACTTGGCGATTTTCAGTGGGATTTGAAGAGGAGGATCATAGGTAACGTTTTCTAACCTTAATCCCTTTATATATCATTAATCTCTATCATTTTCCTCAATCTAATCAAGGAAATTGGATGAAAAACCATGGAAATGGGATGAAATCTTCCCAAGTATAAATATGAGGATTTTGGGATATTGAGACGCCGGATTCTGTTGATTCTTGTTCGAGTGGGTTCATGAGCGAATGGGTGTTCGAAAAATATAAATTTACCCGATTCCCAGACGTGGGCTGGGGGACTTTTTGGGCGAATTTCCTAATTTCGCATTTTAGCTTATAAATAATTAGCTATTTTGTTCCCTTGAAGTGATATTTACGCCATGCAATCGATTTGAATAGATTTGGGCCACCCCGAGTGAGATACTCGTGGAAAGGGCTTGGTATTGAGTTCATTAGCGCATTCCAAGTAAGTGGCTTGCCTAATTCTTTGTTGGGGACTTTCCCTTAGACATTTTTATACTGATTTTGTTGTGTGGACGCCGTGTACGCGAGGTGGCGAGTGCGTACACGGGTCATCGTTGCTGAAATCATATTATTACTCCCATGAAATCGCCCATTTTCATTCATATATTACTATTTCCTATCTTAATTGAGTAGATAGCCTAGGAGTAAGCATGCCTACCAATTCTGACTTGATTTTCTTCTTATTCGTTACTAGTCACATCATGCTTAGGTAGTTTTACTCTATCCTTATCTGTTGTTTTTCCTGGATTGTTTACTTAAGCCATAA
This sequence comes from Nicotiana paniculata, assembly GCA_005239505.1. NCBI lineage: Eukaryota > Viridiplantae > Streptophyta > Magnoliopsida > Solanales > Solanaceae > Nicotiana > Nicotiana paniculata. The sequence continues at coordinate 21,306 of ML315226.1, forward strand.
TTGACATACTTCTGCCTTGCATATTTAAATTGGGACTACGGACCGAGATCCGAGAGCTTTCCCCCTGTTATGCATTTCATATTTAAATTGGGAGTACGGACCAAGATCCGAGAGCTTTCCCCCTGTACTGAAATGCATATTTAAATTGGGACTACGGACAGAGATCCGAGAGCTTTCCCCCTATACTGCATAGCATATTTAAATTGGGACTACGGACTGATATCCAGGAGCTTTCCCCGTGTACTGCATTGCACATTTACTGTTGAGATATATGCTGTGCTGAGCCGAGGGCTCTCTTCATGTTATTAAATCTTTGCATTTTTATTGATCTTGTTTATCATTGCTTAGCTATTTTTCACTGTTCTAAATTGTATATTGACTCTTTTTATAAACTCAGTAGGGCCTCAACCTAACCTCGTCACTACTTGACTGGGGTTAGGCTTGGCACTTACGGAGTACCGAATGTGGAGTACTCACGCCCTTTCCTGTGCATATTTTCCCAATGTGCAGATCCAGGTACCAACACCCAGTATCGTGGCTAGGAGTCGTCTAGCAGCAGCCAGGAGACCGCGAGGTAATTCTGCCGCATCTGCAAAATCCCACGATCCCCTTCTACTCTAGTATAGGCATAGAAGACTTGTATATTTTTCCGCTGTTTCATTGTATAGAGCTATATTTAGCACAAAACTTGTGACTATGGTAACATTTCGGGTTTTGGAAGTAAATGTATATGCTGAGCAGCTACAATATGTCTATCTGAGTTCTTTATTTTTCTGGCTTTGTTTTATTGATTCTGTCATATTCCGCAAATTTTATGCTTACCTAGTCATAGAGACTAGGTGCCGTCATGATGCCTTTCAGAGGGTAAATTGAGTCGTGACATTTTCTCCAGAATTGTTTTACAAATACAGATTACTAACATACAGTTCAATATTAAAAAGTTATATAATTCACTAAATTTTATTGTCTCCCATACTCTGGAGTCTATGGTTTTATTGACTCTTAAATGATGACCTATATATATATATATATATACCCATTCCTTAGATTAGCCTGTCACACTCTCACACTTCCCAATAGCTCTCATGCCAATTTGTATGAAAATTAATAGGCAAAATACCTTAAACACTCCCCTAAACTTGACACGGATTATTAGTTACAATCTTAAACTATTTGTGGTCTTAATTACCCCCCTCAACTTGGCCTTTTGAGAGCCATTACCCCCCTGGATGCTGATGTGGCAGAGAGTGTGGGTGCACTCACCGGCCACGCGAATTTTTTCGTATATGTGGTATTTTTTTTAAAAATAAATATATTATTACCTTTTTAAGTATGTTACTTTTTTAGATAATTTTTTCGAATACAATTTATAATAAAACTTGGATAGAACTACATTATTTAGGTTAAATTTTTTTATTTGGCTAAAAATAATAAAGTTTTAGTTAATCATTTTTTGAATTTGATTTGAACTAAAGATTTATACAATTGAAATAAATAGTCATGTGTATTTTTTTTTATAACTTTTTAGATGCCTTGACTATTTATTTCAATTGAATATTGATGTGGGGATATAATTCCATAGTTTCGTACATTATTTGCCTTGCATTTTACATGCTTTAGAGATAAATTATACTTTATTTGCGCGTAATGGAGTCTATTTTATGTGTAAATAAATTGGAGATAAAAGTAGAACAAAAGGGATACTTAAACGTTGAAAGTGTGCTCGAGAACAATAAAAATGAGATACCTGGCGAGGCCAGGCAAAAGCCAGCCTAAAGAAGGCGTTAGCCTGACGACGCCAGGCCTGGAGCCAGGTCTATTTTGAGTTTTGAAGCTTATTTCGTCTCCTGGTTTGACTGGGACTTGACCTACACGTTTAGGTATTTTCCTACACATATAAATAGACCCAAAAATGCCACTTTAAAGGGAGTTCTTTTGCGACCGGAGGCAATGGCATCACGTGGATAACTTTTGGAGGAGAAAAATCATAGAGTTCTTCATCCCTTTTTCTTTTCTTTGTAATTTGTTTATGCAAAATACTTAGAAAATTGTTACTACGAACATGAGTGGCTAAGCACTCTAGTTCGGAGTTTGTGATTTAGCCATGCATATTATTGTTTAACGTTAGCTTAACCTTGATTACAATTCACTAATATATGGTTGTTTCTTCAATTCTATGATTAATTGCTTAATTATCTGGCCAGCAATTAGGTTCTATTTACTATCTGTGCTATGCTTGGGGAAAGCCGTGTATAGATTAGAGAAAAATTAAAGAGAGCGCGATCTTAACTCTTAGGGGGAGGGGATTTGTGGTTAGTGTTGATACCCATTTTTCCCTCATGTATTTCAAATATACATATATACTTTCAAAATAGTTCATATGCATCATCATTTTACTCATAAACACATACAAGTATTTTTCCTAATTCTTCTATAATTTTAAAGATTTTTTAATCAATTTATTCCCATATTTTATTAGATAAACAATCATTAAATGCATCAAAAATTATTTTATGATGATTTTATCATCTAACTTCATCATTTATATCCATACCATATTTTAAATATTTTTGGTGCATTTATTATAATTACATTTGCATTTTTAAGGTTAAAATTGCACATTTGCAATAATAGCCTATACATGCTTATAATTACTTTATTTTTGCAAAAAATAACTTTTTATATTTTTATAGTGTTAAATAATTGTTATTAACTATTTTTATGCACAAATAATATTTTTACTATTTTATTTATCATTTTTACGAATTATTTTATTAATTAAAAATGGAAATTTAACTAATAGCCCTAAATTCCTCCTATTTTCAGATCTAGGCTACCCAAACCAGCCCAAATAACCCCAGCCCAACTATAATACCTTGTCCAATCCACCATAGCCCAAACCAAACGACCCCTTTAGTTATAACCCGGTCGGTACCCATTTAATCGACCAGCTCCACTCACATTTCAAATCCTGACCGTTGATCTCCTAAGATCAACGACCCCCATTTAATCCCCCTTTTTAAATAATCAACCCCACCCCAAACCTTACCATTTCCTTCTAGGCGCCGCCTTTGAACGATCTCATCTCTCACCCCATGAACCCTAAGCTGTCATCACCTCTAACCTTTCCTAAATCCAACCCCAAAGAGGAATCCTCCGTGGATTTCCTTACATTATTTGTCTATCCTCACCACTGGCTACTCGTTTATGACCTTATTTAGTTGCTTGCCTAACATGGAAAGAAAATATTTCCATAATCAAACCTAAACGGTTCAACTCTTTGATTTTCTGTGGTTATTCCGTCTATATTCATCCGTGAATCTTTGAGGGTAAGGAGTATGTTCATATCTCCTTCGGTTCTTACTTACCCCAGATTAGGGTTTTCAAACCCTTTCAACCGGACCTAAAAAACATCTAATTTTCTGATTTTTAACATTATTCTATTTCTATCTTGTGTGACTCTTACCTTATTTTCTTCATTTTCATACTTTTCTTTACTGATTTCATACTTCCCTTTAAAACTAGGGTTCAAATTTTTCCTTCCCGATTCTAGTGAATCTTTCATTTTTGGGTTCGACTGCCTTATCTCTTTATATCTTCCCTGATTTTTATGTCAATATTCCACTTAAAATTTGTCTGGTGTTATTTTGTGTTTCCTTCAATATTTATTCAAATAGTCTGAATAATCTCTTTTAGTTTGGCATTACCTGTGATTCCTTTAATATTTTCCCAATATTCTGAATAATCCTATGTTTCCCTATTTGACATGTCTAATATTCTGGACAATTTATTTTTTTGGTATTACGCGTTCTGACTTAATTACTCCGAGTGATTTCTGGGGATGCTTCCTTAATTTGTTGAACCCCTTAATTTATGCCTATGACTGATTCTGCAAATATCTCCTTACATGTGATAATTTGTTTCCATGATTATATGCTGATTTACATTACTCTATATACCCTCCCCCTTATTCCCTTAAAACAACCTTGAATTTTCTGAACTTAATGTACTTTCAAAACTTAAAGTTGTCCTAGATTCTGTCTTTGACCGGCTGGAAGCCAAGGCCACTGGATTCTGTGCTACTGCCATACTTCTTCTGTGTACTCGCTAATGAGTAAACGAGGCACTGCGTCGTGCCACAACGTTAAATTAGGCGCTTGTTGGGAGGCAACCCATCTTTACTGTTTTCTTTTATTTTCATTCTTTCTTATTATTGTTGTAGTATTTTGTTTTTGTTTTGTACGATTATAAGAATAGGAAACAAAGCCATTGGAAGAGTGCAAAAACGAGTTAGATGGTGAGAACTAAGTGTGGGGTGCCACACAAAGGATCATGCCTGGGGGATGTCTGAGTACCCGTGAGCCGCTATTTCTTCGGCCTTTTAGGGAGTTTCTTATCTACCCTTGTTGTTGTTTTGCTTTATTTGTGCATTGGAGACACTGCACTCTTTTAGTGTGGGGTGAGAGAATTCTCTAATAATTAGTAGCAGGATGTAGAAAAATGTTAAATACTACTTAAATATCTACTTAAATACTACACAACTACTAAAACAAAAATAAGAAGTTAACATTTTTCTACATCCTGCTACTAATTATTTAGAGAATTCTCCCACCCCACACTTAAAAGAATGCAATGTCTCCAATGCACAAATAAAGCAAAACAATAACAAGGGTGGATAAGTGTAACGACCCGGTAGGTCATTTTGAGAGTTAGCATCCCGATCCTCTAATAACTGCTTTCCCCATGTCTATTTCTGATTTTGGGACTTGTCGGAACGTTGAGTGGTTAAATTCGAAGAGTTTTTGGACACATAGTCCTTATATGTGAGTTTAAGCTTGAGAAATCGAACCGTAGTTGGAACTGTGTGAAGACGGGTCCGGAATGGGATTCCGTCGACTCCGTTATCTTCGTCGGGTGATTTCGGAGTTAGGAGTGTGTCCGGAATGTGTTCTCGAGGTCTGTAGTAGTTTTAGGCTTGAATTGGCGAAAGTTAGAATTTCGGCAATTTCGGCCGATAGGTGAAATTTTGATATCGGGCTCGGAATGGAACTCCAAGAGTGGATGTAGGTCCATAGTGTCATTTATGACCTGTGTGTAAAATTTGAGGTGATTTGGACTAGTTTTGACGTGTTTCGGCATTGGTTGTAGATTTTGGAAATTTCATAAGTTCTTAGGCTTGAATCCATGCATAATTGATGATCCTGATGTTATGTGATGTGTTTTGAAGGCTCGACTAAGTTTGGATAAGGTATTAGGACTGGTTGTCAAGTTTGGTTGAGGTCCCGGGGGCCTCAGAGATGTTTGGGATGTTCAATGGGATGAGTTTTTGACTTAAAACCAGCTGAAGCATTGCTGGTGCTGGTGCTGGTGTTTCGCACCTGCCGAAGGGGAGCCGCAGGTGCGGACACGCAGGTTCGAAGGGGGCCATCGCAGATGCGGATTTGGCCCGGGTCATCCAGGCTCGCATGTGCGGCAAGAGTACCGCAAATGCGGAGCCGCAGATGCGGCCCAGTGACCGCAGGTGCGGTTCCAGTCCACTTAAGGATTTTTCGCACCTACGATGTATTTTCCGCAGGTGTGGGACCGCAAGTGCAGTCCAAGGGGGCGCAGATGCATGATCGCTAGGCAGTTTATACCAAATTCGAGGGCTTGAAATTCATATCTTCTAAAAATGATTTGGAGCTCGGGAGTAGGTGATTTTGAGTGGGTTTTGAGGAGAAGATTCATAGGTAACAATTCCTAACCTTATTTTACTTGTATATCATTAATCTATAGCAATTTCTTCCATGCAATCAATGAATTGGGTGAAAAATCATGAAAATGAGAAGAAGTTTCCCCAAATAGAAATTCGAGAATTTAATGAGATTTTGACGCCGGTTTTCGATGATTCTTGTTTGAGTGAGTTCGTGAGGGAATGGGTGTTCTAAATTTGTAACTTTCACTCAATTCCGAGACGTGGGCTCGGGGGACTTTTTTGGCCTAATTTCGCGTATTAGCTTCGAACTTATTAGCTATTTTGATTCCTTAAAGTGATATTTACATTATGCAATCGAATTGAATAGATTTGGGCCATTCGGAGTCGGATACTCGTGGCAACATCGTGGTTTTGAGTTGAGTAGCGCAGTCAAGGTAAGTGGATTGCCTAACTATGTGTTGGGGACTTCCCCTTAGGCTATTTTAATACTGGTTTTTTGTTGCTTGGGCGCCGTGTACGTGAGCTGACGAGTACGTACACGGGCCATTGTTTCTAAAAATCCATTTTTCCCTCCATGATATAAATAATTTCATTCCTATTTCACTGTCTCATGTATTGACTATGTAGTTTAGATTAGGAAGGAGCATGTCTACCTGTTTACTTGAACTTCCCCTAGTTGTTACTATGTGCGCCATGTTTAGGTAGTTTTATCCATATTTTGGCCTGTGATTTTCCTGAACTGTTTAAATAAACTGTATTCGGTATTTGTACTGCATTGCATATTTAAATTGGGACTACGGACGAGAGCTTTCCCCCTGTACTGCATTGCATATTTAAATTGGGACTACGTACGAGATTCTGAGAGCTTTCCCCCTGTACTGCATTGCATATTTAAATTGGGATTACAGACGAGATTCCGGGAGCTTTCCCCCTATACTGCATTGCATATTTGTTACTGTGAGATACGCTGTGCTGAGCCGAGGGCTCCCCTGTTGCTATTTTCTTTTAGTTCATTGTTTCTACTTTTTTTCCTTAGCTTATTATATCCCTCTATTCAATTTTAAAGCGTTTTTTACTATAAAAATCAAGTAGAGCCTTAACCTGACCTCGTCACTACTCGACTGGGGTTATGCTTGGCATTTAATGGGTACCAATTATGGTGTACTCATGCCCTTTCCGGCGCATGTTTTCCATGTGCAGATCCAAGTACCAGCACTTCATTTCGTGGCTAGGGGTCCGATCAGAATCTTCCAGGAGACCGAAAGGTAATTCTGCCGTGTCCGTAGAGTCTTTCGAGTCACCTTCCACTCCAGGCTTAGATATATTTTTGGTGTATTTCCTTACGTCGTATAGAGCATTTTGAGATAGAGCATTTTGAGATAGAGCTTGTAGATTTACTTGATTCCGTCTTTATTTTATTGCTTTCATTTAATATCTTTTCCGCAATTAGGCTTACCTAGTCATAGAGACTAGGTGTCGTCACGATGCCTTTCGCAGGGTAAATTAGGTCGTGACAAGTTGGTATCAGAGCGTCTAGCTTCATAGGAGTCACAAGTCACAAGCCAATTTATTAGAGTCTCGCGGATCGGTACGGAGACGTCCTTATCTATCTTCGGGAGGCTATGTAATTGTTAAGAAAAATCATATTTCTTCGATTTCCTTGTCGTGCGAGTTATTGACATCAAAAATTTTAAAATTCTATTCTATTCTTTCCCACAAATGGTGAGGACCCGTACTGGGAGGACTGACGACCAGGCACCCGAGCCCCCTGACAGAGCCGCCAGAGGCCGGGGTCGGGGTAGAGGACGACCACGTGGTGTAGCCCGAGCACCGGCGAGAGCAGCGACATAGGAGCCTATTGCAGGCCCAGCTGGAGAGCCGGCACAAGAGGTCCCTATTGCTGCTCCAGCCTTACAGGAGACTTTAGCTCAGTTCATGAGCATGTTCAGTACTCTAGATCAGGCTGGACTACTCCCGATAGCTCCCGTTACATCCCAGGTCGGGGGACGGGCACAGACTCCCGCAACCGGTACTCCTAAGCAGAGGGTCCATGATGGGCAGGTCCCTGAGTATATTCCTATGCCCCCAGCGGCTCCAGTTCAGTATGATGCTAGGGTAGCTGCTTCTGAGGCCGAGCAGCTCCGACTTGAGAGGTACAAGAAGTACCACCCACCTACTTTCAGCGTGTCACACCTCCTTTTTCCTCCGATAAGGGTGATAGAGGAGTTTTTCAACTTTAAGTGACATTATTCGGATTTGGGATTTATTTTAGTTTCAGAGTCGCCACCCGGATTTTTACGATGTTCCGCGACACCATCTATTTATTGAAATCCCAAACCGAGGAAATTTTGACTCTGTTTAAAATGTCTGCGACAAGAAATCCGAGTAAGAAATTCTGTTAACTCGGGGGAAGGTGTTAGGCACTCCCGAATTCCGTGGTTCTAGCACGGCCGCTTAACTATTATTAATTGGCCTAGTTATCTGATTTATACATATTGAAACCTATTGTGCATTTTTACCTTCTAACCTGTTTTAATATTTATGGAATTATTTTTTGGAACAAGTCACGATGTCGTACACTTGTTGTTTTGATACACATTGCAAACCGCGCCACATGAAATGCACCCAAAATTCACAACATGTTTATTTTATTATTATACGAAGTTATGGCCGGGTCACATGAAATGCACACCCGAATTGGGATTATATATCGTGACCATGCCACGGGAATCGTACCCACAGTCACGATAATTTATTTATTAATCACGCCTAAAACAAGCTACGATGTTCTTAGCGGCTAAATTAACAAGATAAAATAAAGAATTGACAAAAATCATTTAATTCCCGGGCCCCACGACCCACTGTGTTGCATCCAAAACCACCAAAATTTGCTATAGCTTAATCAAATTGGCTCATAACATATCGTCAAAATCTGGCCAATTCCATGTTAGAACAAGAAATTGAAGGCAAAGACTGCTATTTCGACACATTAACTATCAAATGCAGATTCACGCAAAATCAGAGATTCAAACATCAAAATGAACACAACTAAACTCTTAATATGGCACTTTCAAGTCCTCAATTCACCATAATAACATCAAACAAACAAATAAATAAGTGAATAACAGAGGGAAGGAATGAACCTGTTCAAACAAGGATTTCCTTAATAACAATAGGCATAGTCCCAATGAGAGTCGATTATTGAATTCGGACAGAACCACGGGTCAGTAAGAACACTCGAATAAAAATCTTTCTTTTTTAATCACTTTTTTGAGTCTAAACGAAGGAACAAAAATGAAAACCCAAAGATGAAGAATCAAAAACAGAGACCTCCTCCTGTTCGTGTGTGTTTCCGGATGTTGCTCGGCGAGAAGGGAAGCAATTCAAGCTGTTGTTTGTACGCGAAGAGGGACTATTTTTGGGTGGTTTTCGGGGTAGATTTTCAGCTCATTTTTTGTTATTTTTGCGGGTGATTGGGGTTGAATTGAGCAGCGTTTTTGCTGCTATTTCATGTTGTTTTCGGGGGAAAAAATGTGAGGTTTTGGAGCTGAAGTGGGGGTTGATTTGGAGGTTGGTTTTGGGGTGTTTAAGGACTGTTTTTTTAGCTATGTTTTGGGGTTGTTTGCTGGGGTTTTGGAGTGGAAACAAGGCTGATTTTGATGGAGGTTTTTTGAGAAGGAAGATGAAGGTGTAAGAGGTGTGCTGATGGGTTTCTTCGGAATAGGGGGTCTAAACGGTGCTGCTTTCAGGTTGGGGGATTCGGTCCTCTCCCTAGTTTATTGTAGGCATTACCTATAATATAGGTCTAGGTTTTAAGTGTATTTTTTGTGTATTTGTCAGTTAGTCCCTAGGTCTTTTTGTGTTAAGTCCTTAGGGCCTTTTTATTTATTTTTTGTATCAAAGAAGAGTCTAAAAGGGTCCCTAAATTACATAATGCCTTTTAAAATAAGGTAGAAATACTACACAATATCAAAACTAATCCTAATTAATTAAACTAAACATGAAACTATTTTTGTGTTTCGAAATTATATAAAGATAAAAATAAGGTACTATTTTTGTATTATTTTTTTTTTAAAATTTATGAAAAGTACATAAACTAAAATGTTTTTTTTTTGTTGTAGTTTTTATTTTTCTTGTAATAAAATAAAGTAAAAGAATCAAGATTAGTTGAAATAGCTATATTAAAACTAAACTAAGTATTTAAATGCTAATATATGCAAAATCTTGGGGAGGGTCAAAAATCACATGACTACAACTGCCCCTCTTTGACTGGAAACACGAAGAGTTTTCAGACAAAGAACAACAAGACGTGTTTTGACCCGACCTTTATTTAAAAGTGTA
>ML315228.1:1213-20126 GCA_005239505.1 Nicotiana paniculata
ACGTTTAGGGTTTGTCCTAAACATATAAATAGACCCCAAAAACACAACTTAGAGGAGATCAGAAGGGATTCGGACGGCAATACATCAATTTGTACAGATTTTCTTCATTACTTTGTAGTTTAATTATGCAAGTTATTTTAGGTTTGATTATTTTGAACATGTTTAGCTAACTTCTTTAATCTAGGGTTTTAGTAGAACCCGTTGAGGGATGAACTTATTGTGTTATTAATATAATTCTGATTGGTTGATTAATCTCTATTTGTTCAACTATGTTCTTGTGGTAGTTAATTGAATGGCCATCAATTAGGTGTGCCTATTTATTATGTATCTACTTGAGAGAGAGTGTATATTTAGGTAGTTGTTTGAACAACATCACTCATGGAGTATAGATGAAAGTCATAACCGAGGGTTTAGAGGTTGGATTAGAGATAACGATACCTCCGGTGCAATCTAAAGTGAACTGTAATGCAATCTAGCTAGCGTAACTTGAGAGAGTGCGTCTAGTAAATTATCATAATTACTTGAGAGAGATTTATGGTAGATAGAGTGTTNGACCGACGGGGTAAACCATAACCTTAGATCTTTATTACAATTGTTTACACATTAGGGTAGTTAATATTTAGTTTTAATCTTTAGTTTTAACAATTTAAATAACATCAAGTGACAGTTGAGTATTCTAACAGTTTGCTTGATACGTAAATTCCTTGTGGGATCGACTCTGGGCATAATACCCCGGATTATATTTGCAACGCCCGCTTAGTCTTTTATTAGACATAGTTGAGCGTGATCAGAGCTACTCGATAAGAGCAGGGACTAGGCACATATATATGTAGGGGAGACGCGAACGCGGAGCACTGGGAAGTGCTTCAACGCGAACGCGTCCCCTGAGGTGCGATCGCATAGAATTAGGCTTGAGTCGGGGGCTGGGTGGTCTTAATGCTACACGAACGCGACCCATAGCACGCGAACGCGTAGGCCTGGAAGGCTAGACATTCACGAACGCGGCCAAGGACTCACGATCGCAGAGGTCAAATGAGTCAGACCTTCACGAACTCGGCCAAGGACTCGCGAACGCGAAGGGTAATTTCTGCCCAGTTATAATTTAGTCCCAAAAACAGAACACTTACGGGAATTACACCATTTTTCATAAGTTCTTCTTCTCCACACCTCCTTGGGCGATTTTTGAAGAAACTCTTCACCATAACTTCATAGGTATGTAATCCTAACCTCGTTTTCTTCCATTTTTATCAACACCAACTAGATTCTAGGCCTAAAAACATGTGATTAAGGGTAGAAAATTGGGGTTTTGGGTAGAGTTAGGGATTTTTGATTGTTTGGGAATTTGACCTCGTTTTGGGTATTTCAAAACAAATTATATATTCGGGCTCGTGGGGGAATGAGTGATCGGGTTTTGGTCCAAACCTCGTGCTTGGACTAAGCGAGCCCGGGGTCAATTTTTGGATTTTTGAGAAGAATGTTGGGAAATCTATAATTAAGCATTTAAAATTGATTTTTTAGCATTTATTTATGTTATTGAGTTAATTATGTCTAGATACTATTGATTTGGAGTCGGGTTCGAAAGGAAAAGCGGCGCTAGAGGCTTGATTTGGATTCTTGGAGTCGAGGTAAGTGTTTGGCCTAACCTTATCTTAAGGGAATATGGGTTGAGTCTTATTTTCTACTTGTTATCCCATGTTCAACGTATAGGTGAGGTGACGAGTACCAATATGTTGTTGTCTAGCATGCCAGTGAGTCGGTTTTTTGTGATATATGTGATTTTTCATCGATATTCACTATGTTATGAAGTAAATTTCACCTTTGAGGTTATACAATTGATGGAAATTATTGGTTGTGAATAATGTTGATAAACTTTTCGGTTGTGGATTATTTTGTTAAGTTATACCCGTGAGCGAGATTGGTTATAGTTGTGCCTCTTGCAGGGGCGGTATTATTTCGGTTGTTGTCCCCTTGCCGGGATGTTGTGACTTATGATCTATGTTGTTGATTTTCCTTGCCAAACTATTGTTCTTGATATTGTTTGGATTAAGAAGAGTGTAAAGTACGAAGGGTGATGTCGTGCATTCATTTATTTATTGCTCTGTGAGGTTGAGAGTTTAAAAGCACGACAGGTGATGTCGTGCCATGATATGATAATTGAGCACGAAGGGTGATGTCGTGCCATGATATGATAATTGAAGCATGAAGGATAATGACGTGCCATTATACTTACTTATTTTCTTGGTGAGGATGAGAGTAAAAGCACGAAGGGTGATGTCGTGCACTTGTTTTGGTGAGAACGAGAGTAAAGCATGAAGGGTGATGCCATGCACTTGTTTATTCTCTGTTGTTATTTTGATACTTAGATGGTTGCCATGTTCTGTTACTCGATAAGTGTTTTTCCCTTTGTACCGCATCATGTTTTCCCCGTATTTGTACTTAACTATTTACTTCTTGCCATTATTTCTGTTATAAGTTATTGAATTGCACATGTGTTTATAATTGTCGTGTCCTAGCCTCGTCACTACTTCGAGGTTAGGCTCGGCACTTACTCAGTACATGGCGTCGGTTGTACTGATGCTACACCTGCACTTCTTTTGTTGTGCATATTACGGTACCGGACTCGGTGGACAGTGATCGAGGGAGTATCCTTCAGTCTACAAGCGACATTGAAGTAGTCCTGCAGGCGTTCGCAGGCCTTGGCGTCACCTCCATCTCATTCCTTCTCTTTCTGTCTTCTCTTGTATTTCTGAGGCAGTTGTACTGTTTATTCAGACTTTGTTTTTAGTATTCTTAGACAGTCCGTGGATTTGTGTTACCAGTTCTGGGGTGTTACTAAGGATTTTGTAGTATCAGATACTTGAGATGTTATATTTCATAGCTTCCGCATTTTTATTTAAACTTGTTCTCGCTTATCATTTTTTTGTTAAATGCCTAATAATAAGGACATAAGCATGTTCAGAACATTGGCTTGTCTAGCGGGTTCAACGTTAGACGTCATCACGGTCTCGACGGTGGAATTTCGGGTCATGACAAGTTCGTATCAGAGCTCTAGGTTGCTTAGGTCTCACAATTCACGGACAAACTTGGTAGAGTCTGAGGGATCGGTATGGAGACATCTGTACTTATCCCCTAGAGGCTGCAAAGTCTTCACATCTTTTCTTCTCTGTCGTGCGATTTGAGTTCTAAATGTTAACTGAGTTTCTATTCTATTCTCTCGCAGATGGAGAGAACGCGTGCTTCCTCATCTACCGATCAGCAGCCCGATCTTCCCGTTGCAACTCCTACTAGAGGCCGAGGCCGTTCTAGAGGACGAGGCAGAGCCAGGGCTCAGCCCAGAGAGGCAGCCCATTAGAAGATCCTCAGGTAGAGGTTGCTGAGGATATTCCTACTCGGACAGTTCCGGTTGGACCAGCACAGGTCCCAGAGGGGTTCATTGCCACCCCGGTCCTTCAGGACGCTCTGGTCCGCTTAATAGGCCTTATGGAAAGCGTGGCTCATGCCGCTCTTCTTCCTACTGCACCAGTCGTCTCTCAGGCTGGGGGATGAACGCAGACTCCTGCTACCCGCACACCAGGGTAGTTAGCTTCTCAGTTCCAGTCTCCAGCACCTCAAACAGCTAGAGCAGCTCAGCCGGGTATTGCAACACAGGCAGTTGAGGGAGCAGTTATGTCTGCCGACGCTTTGTGGAGATTGGATCAGTTCACCAAGCTCTTTCCTACTACTTTTACTGGTGCACCATCAGAGAATCCCCAGGATTTCTTAGATAGTTGCTATCAGGTTCTTCGGAACATGGGCATCGTGGAGTCCAATGGAGTTGATTTTGCTACATTCCGTATTTCTGGTAACGCCAAGACTTGGTGGTGGGACTACTGCTTGACCAGACCAGCTGGGTCTTCGCCTTTGACTTGGGCTCAGTTCTCTGAGTTATTATTTGGGAAGTTTCTTCCAGTTACTCAGAAGGAGGATCTTCGGAGGCAGTTTGAGCGCCTCCAGTAGGGATCTATGACTGTTACACAGTATGAGACCAGGTTCATTACTCTGGCCCTACATGTTTTCATGATACTCCCCACTGATCGTGAGAGAGTCAGGAGGGTTATTGAGGGTCTAGCTCAGCCTATTAGACTTCAGATGGCCAGGGAGACATGTACCGATATCTCATTTCAGGAGGCGGTCGATGTGGCCAGGCGTATCGAGATGGTCTTATCACCGGGCAGTGGTCAGGGGTCTGACAAGAGACCTCATCATTTCGGCTGATTCATTGGTGCCTCATCTGAAGGCAGAGATTCTTTTGGTAGAGGTCATCTTCCTAGACCATTCAAGTCAGCACTTCAGGTATCCCGTAGTGCACCACCAGCTCCAGTCAGTGCACCGCTACTTCAGAGCTTAAAGGGTGGTTATTTTGGTTGACAGGGACAATTTCAGGGCCAACAGTCTCAGCAGCAGAGGTCTTGTTACTCTTGTGGTGAGCCAGGGCACATTGCTAGGTATTTTCCCCGAGCTTCTGGTGGTTCTCAGCATCTGGGTTCCCATGCTATGATTCCCGCGCTAGGTGCACCCCCACCCCTTCAGCCAGCTAGGGGTGGAGGTCGAGGTGCCAGAGGTAGAGGCCAGTCAGTTAGAGGTGGATGACAGGCTATGAGAGGTAGAGGTCAGCCTGCAGTAGGTCGACCCAGAGATGTTCAGGTTGGAGGGGCTCCGCCCCGATGCTATGCTATTCCTGCTAGGCCTGAGGCTGAGGCCTCTGATGCAGTCATTACAGGGATGGTTTCAGTTTGCAGTAGAGATGCTTCGGTTTTATTTGATCTGGGGTCTACATTCTCCTATGTGTCTTCATATTTTGCTCCTTGTCTGATTATGCCCCATAATTCCGTGAGTTCTCCTGTATATGTATCTACATCGGTGGGTGATTCTATTATGGTAGATCGAGTCTATCGTTCATGCTTAGTGGTTATTGGTGGTCTAGAGACTCATGTAGATCTCTTGCTTCTTGATATAGTTGATTTTGATGTCATCTTGGGGATGGATTGGTTATCTCCCTACCATGATATTTTGGACTGTCATACCAAGACTGTGACCTTGGACTTACCGGGAGTACCTCGATTGGAGTGGAGAGGGACTCCTAGTCATTCTTCCGATAGAGTTATTTCATATATGAAGGCTTGGCGTATGGTCGAGAAGGGTTGTTTGGCCTATTTGTCCTATGTTCGTGATTCTAGTGCCGAGGTTCCTTCTATGGAGTCTGTCCCTGTGGTTTGTGAGTTCCCAGAGGTATTCCCTACTGACCTGCCGGGTATGCCACCTGACAGAGATATTAACTTTTGTATTGAGTTGGCTCCGGGCACTCAACCCATTTTTACTCCGCTATATTGTATGGCCCCGACAGAGTTGAAGGAGTTGAAGGATCATTTGTAAGATTTGTTGGATAAAGGCTTCATCAGGCCTAGTGTTTCTCCTTGGAGTGTCCCAGTGTTGTTTGTTAAGAAGAAATATGGCTCAATGAGGATGTGTATTGACTACTGGCAATTGAACAAGGTTACTATTAAGAATAAATATCCTTTGCCGAGGATTGATGATTTATTTGACCAGCTTCAGGGTGCTACAGTGTTTTCCAAGATAGACTTGAGATCTGGTTACCATCAGCTGAGGATTAGGGCATCTGATGTCCCTAAGACAGCCTTTCGCACTCGGTATGGGCATTATGAGTTCTTGGTGATGTCATTTGGGTTGACAAATGCCCCCACTACTTTTATGGAGTTGATGAACCGAGTGTTCAGGCCCTATTTGGATTCGTTTGTTATAGTCTTCATTGATGATATTTTGATTTACTCTCGTAGCCGAGAGGAGCATGAGCAGCACCTCCGAGTCGTCCTCCAGACTCTGAAGGATAGTCAGTTGTATGCCAAATTTTCCAAGTGTGAGTTCTAGTTGAGTTCGGTTGCATTTCTAGGCCATGTGGTATCATCAGAGGGTATTCAGGTGGATCCCAAGAAGATTTCAATAGTCAGAGATTGGCCTAGGCCCACTTCAGCTACAGAGATTCGGAGTTTCTTGGGCTTAGCAGGTTATTATCGCCGGTTTGTGGAGAAGATTTGACTAAGCCACTTCGTTTCTTTTTGTTCAAGTCACGTTTTTTATCTATTGCAGCCCCGATGACCAAGTTGACTCAGTAGGGTGCCCCGTTCAGGTGGTCAGATGAGTGTGAGGCGAGCTTTCAGAAGCTCCAGACAGCCTTGACCACGACACCGGTGTTAGTTTTTCCCACAAGTTCAGGGCCTTATATCGTGTATTGTGATGCTTCACGGGTGGGACTTGGTGCAGTGTTGATGCAGGATGGCAAGGTTATAACTTATGCTTCACGTCAGTTGAAGGTTCATGAAAAGGACTATCCAGTTCATGACTTAGAGTTAGCAGATATTGTTCATGCGTTGACGATTTGGAGGCATTATCTGTATGGGGTGCCATGTGAGGTGTTCACAGATCATAAGAGTTTGCAGTATTTGTTCAAGTAGAAGGAGTTGATTATGAGGCAGAGGAGATGGTTAGAGCTGTTGAAGGATTATGACATTACCATCTTATATCATCCGGGTAAGGCCAATGTGGTGGCCGATGCTTTGAGCCGGAAGTCAGCCAGTATGGGTAGTCTTGCTTATATACCAGCCGGAGAGCGACTGCTCGCCTTGGATGTTCAGGCTTTGGCCAACCGGTTCATGAGATTGTAGGTTTCCAAGACTGGCAGTGTTTTGGCCCATACTATGGCCCGTTCTTCATTATATGTTCGTATCCGGGCCAGGCAGTATGATGATTGTCACTTATGTGTTCTTAGAGATACGGTCTGGCACGGAGGTGCCAAGCAGGTCACAGTTGATGATGAGAGATTTTTGAGGATGCAGGGTCGTATTTGTGTACCTGATGTTGATGAAATTCGGGAGTTGATATTGCAGGAGGCCAATAGTTCCCGGTATTCCATTCATCCGGGCGCCGCAAAGATGTACCAGGACTTGCGGCATCATTATTGGTGGCAGAGGATGAAGAAAGTCATTGTGGCATATGTAGCTTGGTGCTTGAACTGTCAGCAGATTAAGTACGAGCACAAGAGACCAGGCGGTTTGATGCGGCAGATTGAGCTTCCCGAGTGGAAGTAGGAGCGTATCAACATAGATTTCGTAGTTGGACTCCCACAGACTTAGAGGACGTTTGATGCGGTGTGGGTCATTGTGGATAGGCTGACCAAGTCAACACACTTCATTCCTGTATTAGTTTCGTATTCGGTGGAGAAGTTGGCAAAGATCTACATGAGAGAGATAGTTCGATTGCATGGTGTGCCCGTGTCCATTATATCTGACCGAGGTAATCAGTTTACCTCCTACTTCTGGAGAGTATTTCAGCGTGAGTTGGGCACACAGGTTGATTTGAGCAGAACATTTCATCCTCAGACGGACGGACAGTCCGAGCGTACTATTAAGATTTTGGAGGATATGTTGCGAGCATGTGTCATTGATTTTGGAGGTTCATGGGACCAGTTCTTGCCTTTAACTGAGTTTTCCTACAACAACAACTATTAGTCGAGCATTCAGATAGCTCCGTATGAGGCGTTGTATGGTAGACAGTGTCGGTCTCCAGTTGGGTGGTTCGAGCCGGGAGAGGCTAGATTGTTGGGTTCAGAGTTACTCCAGGATACCTTGGATAAAGTGAAGATTATTCAGGATAAACTTCGTACAGCCCAATCCAGGCAGAAGAGTTATGTGGATCGCAAAGTTCGTGATTTCGTATTTATGATTGGAGACCGGGTATTTCTTCGGGTGTCGCCCATGAAGGGCGTGATGAGGTTCGGGAAGAAGGGCAAGTTGAGCCCTAGGTACATTGGTCCATTTGAGATTCTAGATAAGGTAGGAGAGGTGGCCTACAGACTTGCTTTGTCACATAGTTTATCAGTCGTTCATCAGGTGTTTCCTGTATCTATGCTTCGGAGGTACATTTCTGATCCATCTCATGTGCTTAACTTCAACGGTGTCCAATTGGATAAGGATTTGACTTATGAGGAGGAGCCGGTAGACATATTAGCTCGGCAGGTTCGTCAGTTGAGATCGAAGAGTTATCCTTCGGTTCGTGTTTAGTGGAGAGGTCAGCCTGTCGAGGCAGCTACCTGGGAGTCCGAGTCTGACATACGGAGCCGATATCCCCATCTTTTCCCCGATTCAGGTACCTTTCTATATCCATTCGAGGGCGAACATTTGTTTTAGAGGTGGAGATTATGATGACCCAAAAGGTCATCCCGTGTACTTTTAGCTAAATCTATGTTTTGAGGCCATGAAATCCTCTTTTTATCTTACCTCGATGTGTGTGCGCAGCCCGGGCGCGTAGCCGGGAAGCCGTTATGCGGAAAATTGATGAAATGATGATTTTATAATAAATATTAACTTTGTTCAATATTTTTGGTAAACGGACCCGGACCCGTGATTTGACGGTCCCGGAGGGTCCGTAGGAAATTATGGGACTTGGGCGTATGCCCGGAATCGAATTCCGAGGTCCCAAGTCCGAGAAATGAATTTTTGAAGAAAATTACTTTCTGAAAAATATAAAGGTCTTTGAAAATGAGATTTGATGTGAAACCTGTAATATCGGGACCGTATTATGGTTTCGGAGACCGGGACAGGTTCAATATGTTTTATATGTGTTATATGTGAAATTTGGTAAGAAACGGACTCAGTTTGGCATGATTCAAACTAAAAATGGAAAATTTTGAAGTTTAAGAAGTTTTGAGAATTTTTATAGATTTTGAGGTTTAATTCGATGGTTATGATGTTATTTTGGTGGTTTAATTGCTTGAATAAGTCCTTAGGATATTTTTGAGGTTGTGTGTATATTTGGATTTGAGTCCCGAGGGCTCGGGTGAGTTTCGGATAGGTGTCGGAGTGCAAAAAGTGATAAAAATCCGGTGTTTGGGGATCAGATCTGGTGTCTGGTGCAATACCCTTTGCGAACGCATGGTAACCCACGCGAACGCGAAGGGTAAATAGAGTGGCCAGGGGTTTTACTCTACGCGAACACGTAGAGGGAGACGCGAACGCGGAGCACTGGGAAGTGCTTCTACGCGAACGCATCCCCTGGGGTGCGATCGCATAGAATTAGGCTTGGGCCAGGGGCTGGGTGGTCTTAATGCTACGTGAACGCGGCCCATATCACGCGAACGCGTAGGCCTGGAAGGCTAGACCTTCTTGAACGCGGCCAAGGACTCGCGATTGCAGAGGTCAAATGAGTCAGACCTTCGCGAACGCGGTCAAGGACTCGCGAACACGAGGGATAATTTCTGCCCAGTTATAATTTAGTCCCAAAAATAGAACACTTACAGGAATTACACCATTTTTCATAACTTCTTCTTCTCCACACCTCCTCGGGCGATTTTTGAAGAACCTCTTCACCATAGCTTCATAGGTATGTAATCCTAACCTCGTTTTCTTCCATTTTTATCAACACCAACTAGATTCTAGGCCTAAAAACATGTGATTAAGGGTAGAAAATTGAGGTTTTGGGTAGAGTTAAGGCTTTTTGATTATTTTGGAATTTGACCTCGTTTTGGGGTCGGATTTCAAAATAAATTATATATTCAGGCTCGTGGGGGAATGAGTGATCGGGTTTTGGTCCGAACCTCGTGTTTGGACCAAGCAGGCCCGGGGTCGATTTTTGGATTTTTGAGAAGAATGTTGGGAAATATATATATATATAAGCATTTAAATTGATTTGTTTAGCATTTATTAATTTTATTGAGTCAATTATGTCTAGATACTATTGATTTGGAGTCGGGTTCGAAAGGAAAAGCGGTGCTAGAGGCTTGATTTGGATTCTTGGAGTCGAGGTAAGTGTTTGGCCTAACCTTAGCTTGAGGGAATAGGTGTTGAGTCTTATTTTCTACTTGTTATCCCATGTTCGACGTATAGGTGAGGTGACGAGTACCTATATGTTGTTGTCTAGCATGCCCGTGAGTCGGTTTATGTGATATATGTGATTTTTCATCGATATTCACTGTGTTATGAAGTAAATTTTACCTTTGAGGTTATACAATTGATGGAAATTCTTGGTTGTGAATACTGTTGATAAACTGTTCGGTTGTCGATTATTTTGTTAAGTTATACCCGTGAGCGAGATTGGCTATAGATGTGCCCCTTGTCGGGGCGGTATTATTTCGGTTGTTGTCCCCTTGCCGGGATGTTGTGACTTATGATCTATGTTGTTGGTTTTCCTTGCCAAACTGTTGTTCTTGATATTGTTTACGTGAGGAAGAGTGTAAAGCATGAAGGGTGATACCGTGCATTCATTTATTTATTGCTTTGTGAGGTTGAGAGTGTAGAAGCACGAACGGTGATGTCGTGCCATGATATGATAATTGAAAGCACGAAGGGTGATGTCGTGTCATGATATGATAATTGAAGCACGAAGGATAATGATGTGCCGTTATACTTACTTATTGTCTTGGTGAGGATGAGAGTAAAAGCACGAAGGGTGATGCCTTGTACTTGTTTTGGTGAGAACGAGAGTAAAGCACGAAGAGTGATGTCGTGCACTTGTTTGTTCTCTGTTGTTATTTTGATACTTAGACGGTTTGCATGTTATGTTACTCAATAAGTGTTTTTCCCTTTGTACCCCAACATGTTTTCCCCGTATTTGTACTTAACTGTTTACTTCTTGCCGTTATTTCTGTTATATTTTATTGAATTGCACATGTGGTTATTAATTATCGTGTCCTAGCCTCGTCACTACTTCGCCGAGGTTAGGCTCGACACTTACTCAGTACATGGGGTCGGTTGTACTGATGCTACACCTGCACTTCTTTATGTTATGCAGATTACGGTAGCGGACTCGGTGGACAGTGATCGAGGGAGTATCCTTCAGTCCACAGGCGACACTGAGGTAGTCCTGCAGGCGTCCGCAGGCCTTGGCGTCACCTCCTATCTCATTCCTTCTCTTTCTGCCTTCTCTTGTATTTATGAGACAGTTGTATTGTTTATTCAGACTTTGTTTTTAGTATTCTTAGACAATCTGTGGATTTGTGTTACCAGTTCTGGGGTGTTACTAAGGATTTTGTAGTATCAGATACTTGAGATGTTATATTTCATAGCTTCCGCATTGTTATTTAAACTTGTTCTCGCTTATCGATTTTTCGTTAAATGCCTAATAATAAGGAAATAAGCATGTTAACCAGAACGTTGGCTTGTCTAGCGGGTTCAATATTAGACGCCTTCACGATCCCGACGGTGGGATTTCGGGTCGTGACAGGTGTTCATGGTTCGGTTTGGATCAGCTTTTCCTAAAAAGAAACCAAACCAAGTGAGTCGGTTTTTCGTATATTGGAA
Source organism: Nicotiana paniculata (assembly GCA_005239505.1). NCBI lineage: Eukaryota > Viridiplantae > Streptophyta > Magnoliopsida > Solanales > Solanaceae > Nicotiana > Nicotiana paniculata. The sequence continues at coordinate 12,562 of ML315228.1, forward strand.
CCAAACCAATTAAGTCGGTTTTTTTATCGATTCAGTTTTTGTCGATTTTTCTATTTGTTTCGGTTATTTATCGGGTTTTTGTTAAATATGAGATATACACTACCAAACACATATTTCGGCGACTATATTTTTAACATAACACTATTAAACCAATTGCTCTTTGATAAATCTGTCATTTACCAAGATATATTGATGATAATTGAACGAAATAGTGATGAATAATTTTAGGACTCAATTAAAACTAAATTATTTTAACATGAAATAAATTCTTGTATTTAGAAAAAAACTACTAATCAAACTATAATGTAAAGTCAAAAAAATAGATTATTATAATAGCAAAGAACTAGACTAAAAGTGTAAACTATTGAAATGTAACATAAAATTTTAGAAACTTTGTAAAAAAATATACATATATAGGTATAATAATAAAATTTAAATAGCTACTTCTATATTCGGTTTGGTTTGGTTTTTTCGGTTATTATTTGATTAAAACCAAAATCAAACAAATTTGTTCGATTTTTAAAATTCAAAATCAAAACAAACCAAACCAAAAAAGCATCAGCTTTTTTAGTCAGTTTGGTTTGATTTTCGATTTGATTCGATTTTTCGGGTTTCTATGAACACCCCTACATATAAGAATGGCATCCCACAGGCAAAGGAAGGAAATATATTATAATCAAAGACCCAACCTCCGTTATTTCAAAGCAGGAGACTTGATTCTAAAGAAAGTAACTCAAAACACTCGGGAACTCAACACAGGGAAGCTAGGTCCAACCTGGGAAGGCCCCTACCTGGTTTCAGCTGTCACCCGAAAAGGTTCATAAGAGTTGGAGAATCAGGATGGAGAAAAGTTTCCATGCAACTGGAATGTGGCATACCTCAAGAGATATTATTACTGACAAACATCACATGTAGTAAAAGTATGTGCTGCACACTTTTTTCCTTCGTCCAATTATTCTCCCAATTGGGTTTTTCTGGCAAGATTTTTAACGTAGCGATGAAAAGCATACTACGAAAAGAGTTTCAATGGCAGCAATAAGACCTTTAATAGCAAAGCACACAAGCGAAGAACCACTCCGGAGCGGTTAGATAATCTTTGGCTCGATAGCAAAATTCCCATCGGGTATCAAGCAAAGATTACTCCACCGTTCACAAGTGCAAAGCACTAGAGGATTGTTAGATAGTCTTTTGCTCGATAGCATAAATTCCAAAAGGAAAGCGAAGTTTGTTACCGAGCTAAAGATTGGCTAGTAATTCATTAGTGGGGTCCTCGAAGGTGCAAAACTTTGAGTGTTCCAATCTGCATTCTTCACATTTGAACATTGGGGGGAATGATATGAGGATACGGCAACAATGACTAGCACGTCGACTGGAATATGGAAATCAGGAACATAGTTGTATCATCGGGACTGGGGACTGCGCGACCAGCCTCATAGAAACAAATTGTACAAGTTAGCAACAGGAAACGACAATTTCTTTTTAGCATAATGAATGCTTATGTACTTTTTAAAAAAGGAAGGAATAAAGTAAAATCCTTTTATTTTCCATCTTGTTTCTTGTCTGACCGATGAATTAATTTTACCGAGAAGGGTCAAATATATCCCTATACTATGATAAAAGGTTTAAATATACCACTCGTTATTCTTTCAGCCTAAATATACCCATGGCGTTATATTATTGGTTTAAAAATATCCCCCATCTGTTAAGGTTGTCCAAGGTGGACATCCAATCCTACATGACACTGACATTTGATGAAGTGGGTGCACATGAAATGCCACCTTAGCGCCCCTAACCCATTTTACCCGTCCTCTTCATATATTCTTTCACCACTAAAAGTTTTTCCCCCTCCACACCACCATGACCTAGTTTTTATGATTGACTTGTGATAAAAATAAGGAAAGATTGTTCCCAGAAAATGGTTTTTAGGCAAGAAAGTAGTGAGCTAAAAGAGAATCTGTTTATAATTGTATACCCAATTGTTGTAATACCGACTTAGATGCAGATGCTTTCCCTTATCCTACAATATGCAAGAAACTATGTTCGAGAAAATGGAAAGTAAACTCTTTTGGGGACAACTAGGGAGAAAGATTTGTTAGGAAAAAAAAATAGAAAAGAGTAAATTATGCCAATATGGACAAATTAATTTTAAAAACTTGATTCGGACAGTAAATTTTTTGAGGGATCATTAATGGTAGTCCCTCGTTTTGATTAACGCAAACAATGAACTCGTTAAATATCTTACAATTATGATTGAGGGGTACGGGTTAAAGCTTGTTCGTAGTGGGTATCTTAGGTAGCACTAAATTTTCCTTTGCTTCAGTTGTACAAAGTCGTATTTTATAGATTAGAGATGGTCATGGTGGCGGTAATGGTAATAATGGTGGTGTGGGGGTGGGGAGGGGGAGATAATTTGAGTGGTGGAAGAACAAACAAAGAGGATGAGTAAAATGGGTTTGGGGTGCTGAGGTGGCATCCACCTCATCAAATGTTACTGCCATGTATGATTAGATGTTCACTTTGGACAACCTTAATGGATGAAGGGTATATTTAAACCACTAGAATAACGCCAGGGGTATATTTAGGTTGAAAGTATAACGAGAGGTATATTTAAATCTTTTCTCATAGTAAGGGGGTATATCTGTCCCTTCTCCGTTGATTTTATCATTAGAAAGTTAAACAAGTACTTCAAATGCTAGTGCCATAATGAACATGAGACGTCCTCTTCAAGAGCATCGTAAACATAAGATGGCGCTCTCTTATAAAAAACCTCACGATAAAGGGTTGATTTCGGAAGAGCTTGTGCCCGAATCCAAGTGCTTTCGGGGAAAAAAATATACACCCAAGGACTAAATAATAAGACGCAAACAGTAAAACTTGCGTAGAACACTTAAGCAAAAAATAATGCAAACATTAAAACTTGCATAAAAGTTCAAACAAGAAAAAAGACTCATGCAATACTTGAGAAAAAGATTTATTTATTCACAATAAATGTGCCAAAGCGGCACAAATACAAAAATTGGAAAAAGAAAGGAAAAGCTAAAGTGCTGGATCTCTGGAACCCGGAGGAAGAGATGTGTCTGCGCCCCCAAGGGAAGTGGGTAGATCCATTGATGGATCAACATCTTGGCCCTCATCGGTTTGTCCTTCAACATCTTCACCTTCCAGTTCCTTTTCAGTTCCCGAAGTTTTGGAACTGAAACCAGAAGAACAAGAAGCATCAGGCCCTGCCTGGAGACCCCTTTTAGCAGCTGACTCAAGCTCACATGCCTTAGCATTTTCAGCATCAAAGTCAATGATACCCGCTTTAGCCTCTCCCAAGGTTTTCTCCTCATGCTGCACATAACATAAGTTTTCCCAATCTTTTTCTGAAGCCAAAGGCTTTAGATAGTTAGCAAGTTCCACTATCGGGATAACTTGCATCCGATGGAGACCGAGAGAGTAACATTTCTCTTTATTTTTGGATCTTCTGAGGGGGAAAAATAATTTTCCCCAAAATTCCCATGAATTAAGGACTGGGGGAGAAGAACACCCTCTTCTCGGACAGATGCGGCCGGTGGAGATGATGTAGCAGTTGTTGGTGGAAGAGTTGGTGAAGGAGGACATGATGTATCAGTTGCTAGTGTTGGTGAAGATGGAGATGAAACTGATGGTGTTAAAGGGTGAGAAGTAGCTGCGAAATATGTAGTGTTGGTTGCTGGTTGCTCATCAACCGAAGATGGAAGGGACCCGATAATCAGCCCCACAACACCGGGTGCAGCGATTGGTATCCAAAAGCGAGAGTTGGCATTTTCCACCATTTCATACTCCCTCCAGAGCGTCGTGACATCATCCTCAGTTAGTGTAACAAACTCAACAGATTGAGCAGTCTGTTGAGTTGAGGAATGTTGTCGTCTTCTATGTAGAGAAGCTCCTTCCTTGTTAGCTTCTCCATCATCGTCAATCATCACAATATCTACGGCCGGCCCTGGTGAAGGACTCATCACCACGACTTCTGAAGACTACTCGGGAACATCATTCTTCGCCCTCTCATTCTTTCCCCCAGCCGCGGAGGAATTCATTTGGTTGCTTATTCTCCGGTCGTAGACTCTGAGAAGAAGCACTTGTACCAGAATGAGGCCCGGAGACGCCTATCTATTAAAAAGCTTTCTGCGACAGCCGCGCCGCATCAGCAGGATCAGCCAAATGTCCTCCTCGGGGATGACAACTGAGCCCTGGGGTAGACCTATATTCAATAGGAGAGCAGAATCACATAACTTTCTCATATGAAAAGGTGAGGACATGATGAGTTAAACTTACCATGATTTTTGGCCTTCCACCCATATTTCAGGACAACTCTTTCGATAAGTGGGCTTCGGGCGTTGTAACTTCCAAAAATTTTTGAAATCATTGGTCCAAACCCTCAACCCTAGGGGGAACCCACCGAGTCGCCGAGGCAGGTAAAGGAAGAAAAATTATTAAGGACGAGGAAAGGATATTTAACAAGAGTAGAAGCAAATTGTATACTTACGAGTGAAGTTACACAATTTCGAGATGGAAGGAGCCGAGGCCAGGATGATTTCAGTAGTGGCAACTGAAACAAACCATTCCATTCACCTACGATCATTATCATCATCTATGCTGGATAGAAGTGCATGGTGTCCTCGTTTGCTGAATCTAATCATCCCCCAAGGAAGATCTTGGGGGAAAAGAGGTTCATCACGTGAGCTAGGGGTAGCTCCTCCCCCGTTTCCTGGCACAGACGCCGAAGGAAAGCAATTGTCCTCCACACGAAGGGGGCACCCATGCCAAACACACTTGGTAGCGAAGGTAAATCTCCTCAATAACAGAGTCAAGTTCTCCGCTCAGAGAAAAATTCCCCAAAGTGAAGGGATACATATAGAAGTACGTAAAACCCTTCTTGGGTAAGGTTACCTGCTCCACCAGATCAAGAGCGATTATGTCTAAATCCTGGCATCGACAATCTTCCTTCACAGTAGGAATGCTGGAAGGACGGATGGAAGAAGGATATCTTCCAATGGCCCATGTACGAGGGCTAACAGAAGAAAATTTCTCTTCGAAGTCTTTTATTGTGACGAGATTTCTAGGGATGATGGTACTCACTGTTGGAGGAGCGACGTCATCGGCTTTGTTTTTGTTCTTTGAGAAACTGGTATTTTTTTAAGAAAAAGCCATTTTTATGGAAAAAGGAAAAGCTTTTCTCGTTTGAAGAGAGTTGAAGAAAAGTTGAAGAACAGAATACAAGTTGAGTGAAAAGAGTTTGGAAAATTATGGAGTATGAATGAAGGAGGTTTTCGTGGCCATGATTACCTCGATAACGGGAAAAAGTTATGTTGAATCGTGAAATGACGTGTGTTCGGGACATTAAATGTGAAGAGGTGTGCGTCTAATCAACCGTCAGAAGCTTTTTAGAGGGGATTAGAGAAATTCCCGCCAAAAATATGTTTCTACCAACTTCCCGCTGGCACAAAGTTATGTCATCAAAAAGCAAGGGGACTATCTGTATAGGGTAAAATATGCTATGATATGTAGTTGCATAAGATAGTGACACGTGGAGCCGAAGGCAGATGATAGTTAAAATCAAAGACATCTGTTCCATTTGCTACCGGAAAGAATGACGCTTATAAAGATGCAATAAATACCTGTCACCCGATAACATTCAATAGAGAGTATTTCACAACATTTAGTACACTTCCCATTATAAGGAATTTGTCATTTATGCTCACTGTTACACATTCTTCAACGACCCTCATATTTGACATTAAAGAAGGGCATGATCCTAGGATCTTGTTCCCTATGTGTAGCTATAAATAGTTAGCTCTGTTATCATTGTAAAAGACACGAATTTTTTGACAAACTTACGCTATAAGCTATTCAAAGCTCTGTACAATTTTATATTCTTACTTTTCAATTTCATTGAAGCCTTGCTCCCGGATTTATTATTTCTGCAATTTCATCTTCATCTCAAGGCTAAGTATTTGCGTATTTCTTCAATTATTTTATTATTTCAGGATAAAATTAATTCACTTATCTAAAAACCACATATAAATTCAATTGTGTTGTTTTACGGTTAAACACTATATTTATTTATCGATCTATTGTGTTATACTTTTCCCGACTCATTTGAATAAATTCACATAACCAAAAGAATGGTAAAATCGATGTCCCCTAAAAGCATAGTCCCTATAGGGTTTAAGAATTTTGACAACTAATATGTAAAACAAAGAGCAACGAGTCTTGCGACCAGAAGAATAGTCATATTCATAATTCATTCAACTAGCTATAGCTTTGCTTCACCTAGTCCCGATACTTTTATTTTCTAAAAAATCTCTTGAAATAAAAGGTGAAGAAAACTGAAGAATTTTGGAGTATATTAATTATTAAATATGGGATTCTATAAAGTTTATATTCTCCACCTTTTGATAAGTAACCCTTTTGGCTTTCCCTAATAGGTAGATTCCCAGATCCAAATCTGTCTATTTATTTTAAATGTAGTTTTAGTTTTAAAGGTAAAACTGAATCTTCTTTTACCAAGTAACTTTACTTAATTATTAATCATTTATCATTTCCTTATATCGTGCATCTATTTCTAAAACTTGCATTTTATTCTTTCTCTCTATCCAATTTCATTGGTTCTTGTTTGAAATCTAAGAAATATAAGCAGGCCCTAATAATATTTTCTTCTTAGGAAATTTCAAATTCATTTATTTGTATTAAAATTGTGTAAACGCGTTTGTCTTGTTGTACATGTTGAACTAAATTACCATTACATCATATCCCTTTAACCAAAAAGAAAATTTGTGCCACATCTATTTGGATTTTCTTCATAGTTATGCTAAACGACATATATTCCATTCCATATTCTTGATTATAAACCCCATCGATCATTGTAACCGAATATTAAAAAATTAAATAAATAGAGGACTAGGTATGCAGCAAAATCTCACATGAAATTTGACTGAGTTTTCGAGGATGGTTGATTAGGAAACATTATATTGAGACAAGGCCAATTCTTGAAATTAGGAAATACTTTAAGAACCTTAATATAGGATTTAGAGATTTAGTATTAGGATTAACCTCCCTAAGCTACAAAAGGTAAAAATAACTAGACTTCTCTTCAATTTCAAAGTAAAAGACAAACAAAGAAACAAACATACCCTTGGTGACAACGTTTTACTTTTCCCCACACTCTTCTCTTTCAAATCACAATCTTATACGACCCTATTATTAATTATTATTATTATTATTATTATATATACACATACACTTCATAGTTCAAAAGGTTTTATATGATAGGTGCATTTAAACATGTTATACCAAATAATTAACTTTATTTTTCTGGTTACAATTAAGCCTACCATTTTTTAGGGATTACCATATAATTATCTTTCAAATGATTTAAAAGTGTAATTTTTTTTAAGTATCAAGATATAAAATAACTCTTATTAATATTTTTCCTTTAATTTCTTTATTCGAATCCAAATCAAGATAGACGAGAAAAAGATCTTGGGGAGGAGCATGTATCTGAAGAGTGAAGAGGAATCTAATTTTTTTCTTTGGGGGGTTAG
>ML315228.1:20299-31725 GCA_005239505.1 Nicotiana paniculata
GGGGGGGGGGGGGGGGGGGGGGGGGGGAGGGTAAGATTAGTAATTAGCTGGACCTTGAAAGTTGAAGCTTTTGAGAGTGTGGGAGAAGGGGAGAATATTCCATGGGCAAGAAAGTTCAAGAGCTAAATTCCAAAGATTATATAATAAACAAAGATGGAAAGTGAATACATAATTAGATTATGATTAAGGGTTTTGTTTAGCAGGAAAAGTCAGCCCACAAAGAGACGACTGCTCATACTTCTAAAAATTCACTGCCTTTGTCAGTTCGCTGTCTTTTAACCCTTCTCACTCTTCTCTAAGCTCTACTTTTTAATTTCGAATAATTCTACTATTATACTCTTATTAGTCCAACACTATATGTTATATATTCAACCCTAACCCTACTCTAGTCCTATACCAGTCAATGAAAATTCTTTTTACAAAATGAAAATAAATTTTAATCCTAAAACTCCCAAAGATATGTTTTGTTAATTTCAAATCATCTATCTTAATCCAGTGAAATTAGCCACAATTCAAAGTAAAGTGCATGCTTACATTACACTTCTTACAATGCGAAATATTTTGTGCATGAGCTATCTATCATAAAAATATACTGAACTTCTTTGACATTAAAATATTGTTTTAGCTTTTCTTTTTCTTTTTTTTTTCAATTTTTACATTGGAAAGAGAGGGGCACAAATAATTGAACTCACATCTATATATTGTGTAGACTCTCACCGGTACCACTAGATGTAATGAGAATTAAGAAACGAAATTATCAATATATATGTGTGATTCTGGAATATATTCAAGTATACAAAAATTGTTCATTTTGGAAAGCAGATGTAAGTGAAATCATTGAAAAGTTGCAGACGGAATATATGATTAAGGCTCTATTCAGTAGAATCATTGATATCAATGACTTTGTGTCTCCTTTCGCTTTGAGTAGAGATGGAGAATTTTAGAGCACATATATTATGGGTGGAGTTACGTCCCAATGTGGCATCTCAACTATTTTTGTGTCAGAAATAGATATACCACAATATTAGACATTCCTTTTAGGAAAACAAAGACATGCTTTAATTCACATCCATAAAAAGAAAAGCCATAAAGTTGCCTTTACTAACCTCATCTACCATTCAACAAAAATCATCCAACTATCAAACTACTACTAGTACTATTTATTCAGTTTTGAACCGATTCTTTGGCTGAAAAAAGAATGGATTTTTAACACATTGGACTGATCGATCAAAAATAATTAGAATCGGTAATCGTGTCACTGGCATACGCATGCCACGGCCGACCTCGGCCCACGGTGGCCTGTCACAGCCGACCTTGGGCCACTAACATAGGCATGCCACGGCTGATATAGGCATGCTAATGCCGACGTCGTGCCAATGACATAGACATGTCACGGCTGACCTCCGCACATAGTGGTCTACCACGGCCGACGTATATATATATATGTGTACATTATATTATACATTAATATATAAAAATTATATATTTACTAACTATTATTTGGGGAGTGGCTAGAAATATTTTAAAAAGGGATTGGCTCAATTATATTTCCTTAGTATTGGGGGTGGGTAAGAATTCTACTGTTTTAAGTTCATGGTGGGACTGCTTCTGTTCATAAGGACGATTATTCCCTTTTATGTTTGCGTGTGTGTGTGTGTGTATTCGTCGTTTCCTTTGGATATTACCTCATTGTTTTCGACAGTTAGGCACGTGCATGGTTTTTAACATCAATTCTTATGGATACAAAATCAACTCTTGAATCTACTCATTTATTCTTTCCCTTTTTAATTTCACAATTTCAAACTTCTGTTTACTACGTATAGTATAATGTATGGGAAGAGTCAATGCTGTGTCATTTAGTCTTTGATCACTTCAGTTTGGAGCCATCTGATTTACTTAACCAGTCAAATAATCCAATGGAATTATTCACTGTGTTTTAAGTTCATGGCAAAATTATTTAAGGACTTTTATATCCTTAGCTTGTAATCTTTTTGGGAAAAGCTTCCCACTTTCTTTTCAATAGCAAAGAAGCTTTTAAAAGAACATCTTAGTAAATACAAAAAAGATGGTGTATATACTATTTACTAACCTTTAAAGATTTTCATAATTGACACTAAAATAAGAAACTCTTTAACTAATGGCAAAAACCAACTACCACTTAAGATGTGGTGTCTTTCTATTAAAGAGATATCCTTTTATGAATAACCTGTGAGATCCGTTGTTTACTTTTTCTAGCTGGTATAAATAGATTATACATAGTTACACATATTATATATGAATATACATATATTTTACATTTGTCGGCTATTTTTAATTTAAGAGATTAGATGGACGACTGTTTGAGTTAATTCTTCTTTCTTTTTCCTTTCATCTTCTTCCACTTATAACTACTACTTAATTGGCTAAAGGAATACCTTTCCATGACACAATTAATAAATCAGTCCTAAGTAATAACATAACTGATTAAGTAAACAAAATAGAGATAGAAGTCAAAAATTAACAAATTAGGGGCATATATCCATGTTAAACAGAAAGGATGCAGGATATAGTTGAAGTTTGTTTTGCACTCTGAAGAATCTTAAAAGTCATATCTTTCCAGCTTCCATGTGTCCAAAAGAAAAGTTGAAAAGGAGACAAAAGCACTTTGTCACCTATATTTCAAACTTACTATTCTTACTGTAATATACTAAAAGAAGACCATATATATATATATATATATACATTTATTCAAATAGATTTCTTCTCTCTAAAGCCAAATATAATGATTTTACCCTAAAAATTAACCCATCGTACACATTAAGAAAACCAACATCCAACATTTTATAACTGTCAAACTGATGAAGACATACATATCATCATTAAGATTAAAAAGACCTGCATATCTACGTGGGGTTAAGGCAAATATTGAAGCATGTAACATATACCAATAATATAAGTATTTATGAATTAATAACATATTAAAAGAACAAAAAGCAAAACAATTATGGTATAATCATTCCAATGGAAAGGTATGGAGTCTTCACTTTCTCCGGTCCTCATCATATGTGTCATCATGCACCTAGTTTTGTGTTTTTTGCCAACCCTCACCCCTTTTCAACATAACAAAATTATTATTATTTTAAATATTTAAAAAAAAAAAAAAAAAACCTCCTCTTTAACTTTCACTTTTCACCACCTCCCATAAGATACAAGTAATATTCAATTCCGACAAGAAGCAGTTAAAAGACTGCAGTATATGAGAATGTGTGCGTGAGACAACTAGAGAGAGAAAGAGATCTAATTTATCTTCCTAGTTCCATGTTATTTAGAGCAGAACCTTAAATCAAGTGGTCATTCTTATTTTGAGCTCTTCTCTTAATTCTACCAAGAAAAGAGATCTAAATAATCAATCCTTCAAACTTCAGATTTAAATCTCAATCCTTCAAACTTCATTCATATCTAGTTCTCTCCCACAAAAAGATCAAGTTATCAACCTTACTACTCTTTTACTGAACTTGTTTTTGCTAGATTGAATCCAAGCTAAGGAAATTAATAGAAGATGACAGAGGAAGTAATCTCAAGTGGATTTAACTCAATTATTGAAGGATCCAATCCTCTCCCTCTCAAGAAAAAAAGAAACCTTCCAGGAAATCCAGGCAAGCAAACCCTCATATTTTCATTACCAACATAGTATTATTTTGTTGTGATGCCTTTTTCTAGCTTTAGAGACGAGGGTCTATCGGAAACAGCCTCTCTACTTTCACGAGGTAGGAGTAAGGTTTGCGCACGCGTTACCTTCCCCATACCCCACCTGTGAGATTAGACTTGATTTGTTTTTGTTGCCTTCTGGTAGCTTTACAAGCTATACCATCATGTATATTCATGAATATTAATGTTTTGTTTTTTCTATTTTTCTTAATTCTTTACAATATAACTTAAGTAAGTAAGTAATCTTGCTATTATATCATCACAGATCCTGAAGCAGAAGTGATTGCCTTATCACCAAAGACACTGATGGCAACCAACAGATTCTTATGTGAAATTTGTGGGAAAGGTTTTCAAAGGGATCAAAATCTGCAACTTCATAGGAGAGGACATAATTTACCTTGGAAACTAAAGCAAAGGACTTCAAAAGAAGTGAGAAAGAGAGTTTACGTTTGCCCTGAAAAGAGCTGTGTTCATCATCACGCTTCAAGAGCTTTAGGAGATCTCACTGGGATAAAAAAACATTACTGTAGAAAACATGGAGAGAAGAAGTGGAAATGTGAGAAATGCTCTAAACGCTATGCTGTGCAATCGGATTGGAAAGCTCACTCCAAAACTTGTGGCACTAGGGAATATAGATGTGATTGTGGCACTATTTTTTCAAGGTAAAAACTCGTTCTAACTCTCGAAATTCAAACTGCATCATATACTAACTACTTTTCATTTGGCATGGTTATTTATTCACTAGGGTTTCATTAAAGTCCCAAAAAAAAGAAGAAATATTAAGGAGGCTAATGAAGAATAATCTTAATTACCTTATGTGTGTAAAATGAAGTTTGTGATTGTGATTTGTTTGTCTTCTTCATAAACTGCAAATAGTGGAATTGTGGAAATTCTTCTTTGTTTGTTCTTATGATGTCTTTTTTTTAGTGGGTAGTTTACTGAAGACAAAATAGTTGCTCGTAATCAAAAGTCATTTTTTAGCTTCTTATCTTCGTAGGTTAATATCTTTCTTCACTATGGTACTACTAGGGTCCTATAGAGTAGTGCTCCTTTTTATTTTTCCTCTTTCCTCCATTTTCACATTCATTAAAAAGTCTTTCTTTTGTTTTTCTTGTTCGTTTTATTTGTCCTGATGAGTTATTTATGTTTTTTGGATTTTAGCTTTGATATCCTTAGGTTAATATCTTTCTTCATCTTGGTACTAGGGTCCCAAAGAGTAGTCTTTTTTTTTTTTAATTTTTTTTGTTTTGAGCCAAGAGTCTATCGGGAACAGTTTTTCTACTCCCTCGGGTAGGAGTAAGGTTTGCGTACACACTATATCTCCGGACCCCATTAGTGGAATTTCAGTGGGTTGTTGTTTTTGTTACTGCTGCTGTTTTTTGCCATTTAAGTGTCTCCACTCTCACATTCATAGAAAAATCTTTACTTTTGTAAATTTTTTCTGTTCTTTTTTCATCTAGACTTAATTTGATCTTATGATATTTTGAATTGAGCAGGCGAGATAGCTTCGTGACTCATAGAGCATTTTGTGATGCATTAGCTGAGGAAACAGCTAGAGTTACTGCAGCATCAAATATGCACAACCCATTGGCTGGAAATAACATCAATTACCATTTCATAGGTTCCCCCTTAGGTCCAAACATGGCACAACATTTCTCTTCTCTTTTCAAGCCAATTTCAACCAACAATGAGAACTCAGACCCAATTATGAGAAGAGATCAACTGTCACTTTGGAATATGGGGCAAGTATCTCAACATCAAGAATCAATAGGCAACAATAATCTCCAAGAAATCCATCAAATAAGTCCTCTAATTCAAACTTCAGCTGCAGCTGTTTATGACACAAATACCCTTCTTGCACCACGTTCAAATCCTCCACCAGTAAATTACAACCATGTTAACTGGGAACAATTAACAAACACTTCATCTGCAAACATAACTGTTCCATCACTGTTTAGTAACCAACACCAATCTCATCAGCAAATTACACCTTCTTCTACAGCAAGTATGTCAGCAACAGCTTTGCTACAAAAAGCTGCTCAGATAGGATCAACAACCACAACTATAGACCCATCATTTCTTGGAAACAATTTTGGGATGAATAATTGCAACGTCAAGAACAATAATGTTCAAGTTCAAGAAGTGAACAACAACAAGTTCTGTGGATTTTATGCTGCTACTACTACAAATAACTCAATCAGTACTAGTCTTGGAAGTGATGTAGATCAGGGTTCAGTGAATGAGTTCTCTACCTTGAACCAGCTGCAGATGTATAATCCTCCTTCAAAACGACGTCACATACAAAGTTGTGAAGATAGTGTGACAACAGGAGGAGGAGTGGGAGGGCAAACTAGAGATTTCTTGGGAGTTGGGGTACAATCAATCTGCCACCCTTCTTCCATCAATGGATGGATATGATTAAATTGGGTAATCTTATTTTCAAATTAAATATTCCGTTTTAAATCAGCTTACAGTCTAGTGGTATCGGTGGAAGTCACCCAATCAGTAGGTGTGAGTTCAGTTCTCACTGTTTCCTCTCCTTTCTCCTTATCTAATCCCCAATGTAATAAATTTTATTTTTAAGTATTTTGTCTGAAGAGATCTAAATGTAGTTTGACTTGACACAATGTTTAAGAAAATTTTTGTTTAAAAAATATGTGGTTCTAAAAATTTAAAGAGACGAAAATTTTGTGGGGCCATGATATTTGTGTGACTATAAAATCATTTCATTAAGGATCGTCTGGTACGAGGTATAAGAAGGTATAGTGTTGGTATCCAAATTAAATTTAATACCACCTTAATACTCTGTTTGGTTAACAAACCTGGTATAAGTTATCCCTTTATTAAAATTAGTACCGGAACAACTTATACCTTATAAAGAGTGGGGTAATTAGTGCAGGAACAACTTATACCTTGTAAAGAGTGGGACAATTAGTACCGGGATAACTTATACATTTTCTTAGAAATTATGCAATTGTCATTTTTAATACAATATACCAAACAGTGGATAAAAAACAATATCAGGATAACTAATCACAACATAACTTATCACGGCATAAGCCGTATTCAAACCAAACGACCCTTAAAGGTATTGTTTTCAAGTATAGTAACGTGTTATTCTTTTTTGAACGGATCACATAAAAAAAATATGTCATTTAAATTGAAACGGGTGGAGTTGGGTGTTGGATGGGTTGGGGGGAGGAAAAGATGGGGGATTTTAGTATTTGCAAACTTTGCAGAGAAGAAAAGGTAGCAATTGAGTGGTTGAAGAAAGTTAAAAAGTAGTTCTGCAAAAAATGTAATCAAAGAGGAGATCCATGCATATTCTGTTGAATTCTCTTTAAAAGGATGGCTTTAATTTTTTATTTTTATAAAAGTGGGGTGCTTAGTGGGGGCAATGTAGATAGCCCTTTTCAACTCCATTATTGCTAGCTTTCATATTTGTTCTACTTATTATCTTCTCATCTCAAACTGCTTTTTCAAATAAATTAAAATTAATGGCAAAAAGCCTTCAATATTCTAGCCCAAGTACCTACAGCAGCTTAAAATAAGATTGTGTAATTAATTTTTTTATGTTTAATATATAATCATGCAAAGTTAAGAGCATAGTTATTCTAGTTATATTATAAGTTGCATGCAAGGAATAAAAGTTCATTAAAATTTTCTTTGATCCCACCCACAAAAGGATTTGAACTTTTTTTTTTTATTGTAGTTTTATTTTTGCCTAATTTCTCCTGCATGATTATATTATGGATTCTTTAAGGTTACTTTTGAAATGGTTATGTTGAAGTGGGTTTTCTGTTGATATGTAGTTCTAACTTGATACTCATAAAGCAGACTCCAGATAGTAAACGCATTCATGATTTCCTTTCTACCAAAAAATCACAATAACTACAGAATAACTTTGGGTAATATTCTTAGGGTCAAAGTAACTTGAAATTTTCAATTTATTTACTAACACCTTAGAGAGCTCTTAGTTACCGTGTGTTAGGGGCACAATCGAGGATTAAATTAATGTACCGGCAACAGAAAAGAAAAATTATGAGAAGAAAAAAAGAGACAAAAAAACATTTAATGATTTCTTTTTATCAGGAAATAAAAAAAGAGACAATATATTTTATGATTGATTAGTTATGAGGGTTTGTACCGGTGGAAAGTAGCAATTGTATTCATCGAAATAATCAAGGTATGTCCGAGTTGACTCGAAAGAAATTCTTGCATCAAACAGTCTCTACAGCTTTAATATACTTCCTTCGTTTAAAAAAGAAAAATAACCTATTAATTTCAATTTAATCAGTTTAAAAAAGAATGTTCCTTTTCTAAACTTAGAAAGAATGTAACCTTAAACTTATTATTTTTACTCTTAATGAGATGATTTAGAGTCACACAAATATTTATGGATTGTTCTAGAACACAAGTATTAAATTTTTTTTTTTTTTAAACTCTACACCCGGTCAAATAGGTTCAAACAAATTGAAACGGAGTGAGTAGTATTTTACTTTGTGATCATTGGACAGCTGCTCCATGCACCAATAATGTTAGTTCTTCACAAATATATATACACTGACTGAATGTTCCAAACTTCAAATTCGACCTTAATATGCTTGCAAATTGCGAAAAGACAATTATTCAAAAGACAAATGAGTGATGGCAGGGGGGCTAAAAAGAAAGCTACGTACACATCAATGTGTTCATGTTTGCCTTTTGTCTAGTGCTGAGTAAAAAGAAAAGTAAGTGTCTCAATCATCTACAAGTTAGGGACGTGAAATGACAAAAGAAGAGAAAATACATGTGCATGTTCAAGAAGTTTCTTAGCGACTGAGGTTTTAGTTACGTACCTGGCATTTTTTTCAGCTAAGTAAATTTGGACAGTAATGTCTGGCAATGTTCAGAAATCTTCCTCATACTCACCCCTGCAAATTTTTTTATGTTTTAGGCATCAAAGGACTAGCTAACTAGCCTATTTCTATCACCACCTTTTTTCTAGTAGTACTTCTTTTGTTCTTTTTGTTGGTTTTTCAATTTGTTACGTATTTTCCTCTTTGGAGTGGCTTGTACGTATACCTTCCCTTTTGCAAACGTTTTGCTCTAGTCCCTCCAAAGTTAGACCCAATGTTTTAAAAGACGTTTTCGGGGTGAACCCCGAGGCGAGGCGTACCAAAAACGCTCTGAGGCGATGGTGTGGGGTGAAAAGTCTCAAGAGGCGTACGCTCGGTAATTCTGAGCGTACGCCGGGGAATTTGAGGCGCGTTTTTTTGGTGAGGCGTGAGCCCCAGATACTTTTTCAAGTTAAAACAAAATTTGTTGAATAAGTCTTTCGTATAATACCCAAATTCTCAAAATTCAACTTGGTAATTACTCAAAAGTTTAAAAAGGACTGAAATGTATTAAATTTAAAAGTCAAGACATCTTTTATTGATTGAAGCCCTAATTCATGGTCTTTCCCAATTCCTTATCTTGTCCGCTAGTCTGCTAATATCTCCTAAAAGAAACGAATATTCAATTTTTTCTTTTACAAATACAAAGAGAACTCCATTCCCTTTCATAGCAGCAAGTTCAAAGTCGAAATTGCAGGTTAGTCATCCTTTTTGTTCCTGCATGTAGAAAACTTTTGCAATGATCTGATTTGTTGTTTTGAGAATTTACGTCCCGTTCAACGAGTTAAGGTCTCAGGAAACTTCGTAATATGTGTTATGACTTGCGTACAAGGTCGAGTTTGGTTTTCAGAAGGTTCAGAATTAAATCAAAAGAACAATTCTTATTTTTTGAAGCTTAAATGAAAAGAGTTGACTAAAGTTTAACTTCTGAGAAAATGACTTCGGGGGGGATTTTGGTTTCGGAAATTCGAATAGGTCTGTGGTGTCATTTATGAATTGTGTGAAAAATTTGAAGTCAATCGGAGTTGGTTTGGTATGAATCGGCATTAGTTTTGGAATTCAAAAGTTCATAAGTTTCTTAGGCTTGAATCGATGTGCAATTTGTGATTCTAGTGTTGTTGGAGGATGTGAGGCCCCTCGGAAAAATTAGTCTGAGGCCATAAGCACGCTCACAAGTCGCTTAAGTGTCGCCTTGCCTTTCCACGAGAGGTTATGGACAGGAACAACTTAAATGATCATGATATAAAGTGTAGGAGGTGTATTGGATGTTGTGAGGGTCTAAGGAGATCCTTAGAACTAAGACAAGTTGAGAGCTATGCAACGGGCTAAAGTTTCAAATATATTCGCACAAGATACGAATTCAAACGCATGCAACTACCAAAATATAAAGACTTAGGTGGTGATCTACCTATAAAATTAAAGCCCTTTGAGTCTAGTTTCCAACGCATCAATCCGTTTGTCATTTAGATATGTATACAGAAAGTTATGTCCATTTTACAAAACCTCTACCAAATGCGCGACGCGCATATAGGGGGTGTTCTGCCTCATGTGCGCGGCCAGATGCGGGGTCACTTGCCCAGGTGCGTGGCCGCGCACGTAGGAGCCCTATAGATAACCCAAGGCCGGGGAAAGAGGGTGGCTAAGTCATTGCTTCAAGACTAGGACTTTCTATCCATCATCCATCCGGCCAAGGCTACCAATACACAATTAAGGTGAGTTTTTAAGTGTGTTTTATGATGATTTCACTTCTCAATCACTAGTTACAACAAGGTTTTGATTGGATTCCATAGGATTCCTTCAAAAATATCAAGGACACCCCAAAAGTTGTGTTTCAAGATTTGGTCTACAAGAGGTACGTCCACCATCTCTAACTAATTCATGGTGATTATTTATGCACGAAATATGTGTTAGGACTTATGGGATGGTGATTGGAATCAATGAGTGCCCAACCTAGGTGTGTTGGTATTGTAGAGATTGTAAAATGAATTAATTGATACGATTTGTGGGTTGTGAGTGAATTGTTGGGCATGCATGTGCTAAGGAAAGTTGTGGATGACCTAGAGACGATTTTGAGGTGAATCATTTGTGTGGAAAGTAGTTGTTAGGTGAAGAAATTCCATTGAACGAGGTTGTATAAAAATATGCACATTGTATGATAAAATGTCTAAATGACTTAAAGTGTAGAAATCTTGCTAATATTGGTGCAATTGTGTTGCATTGTTGTAGATTGAAATTTGTTTAGTAGGGTGGACTATCATAGTATTATGAAGGGGTAAATTTCATACTTGAGCCGTCCGGAGGTGGCTTCACTTACGAAGATCATTTAAAGTATCGATTTAATTTCGTCAAGGTAAGTATCTTGCCTAACCTTGAGTGGGATTACCCCTTCGGCATTGAGTCTTATGTGGAAATTGTGTGATTGTCATGTACGCGAGGTGAAGAGTACGTACTCGAACTTATATGTGCAAATTTTATTGGTTTAAAGTCTTAGGCATTTTTATATATTAAATTGGATAATTGTTGGCATTTATTAAGTCCTCTATTTGCCATTCCTCAAACTTATTTGTCGAATTTATTTTTATATGATAATTTGGTGCTATTGCCACTTTAATTTTTATGTGAATCCCATGTGCTTGTTGAGTTGACATTTCCTGGAAATAAGTTTTGTCACACCTCCTTTTTCACCGGTGAGGGTAATAAGGGAGTTTTTTCAATTAAAGTGATATTATTCGGTTTTGGGACTTATTATTATATTTCAGAGTCGCCACCCGGATTTTTTACGATGCTCCGGGACACCGCTTTGTTTTAAAAATCCCAAACCGAGGAAATTTGACTCTGTTTTGATTTGTCTGCGACCAGAAA
>ML315229.1:0-27691 GCA_005239505.1 Nicotiana paniculata
TTTCCACCTGCCCATCGGCGAGGCCACCATCACGCTGCAGGATGCTGAGGTTTTATATGGCCTTCCCCCTGATGGGTTGCCCGTTTTACTGCCTATGGCCATGAGATATTATTCGCGGGCGGATTATTGGGATATGTTGCATAGGCTCACGGGTTTCATGCCACAGGACGAGATTGTATCGTCTGGGGCCAGTCATATGCAGTTGACCCCTATTAGAGAGTACCTGGAGCAGATCCACAAGACTATCACCGCCGAGTCAGCGGAGGTGGACATTGTACGATATACGAGGCTGCTATTGCTCCTTCTATTTGGGGGGATCTTGTTCCCGAACAATTCGGGGAAACTAGTGAGCCTCCGTTTTCTTCATCTTATTGAGCAGATCGAGGATACAACCATTTACAGCTGGGGTGGTGTTGTCCTTGCATACTTGTACAGGCAGATGTGCCGGGCTTGCATGGGCACACAGAAAGACGTTTCTGGCTTTCTGCCGCTTCTACAAGTGACAACATATTCAAATAATATGTTCATTAGTTACAACTCTACCTAGTTAGAATTAATTCCTTACGTCAACTTTGTATGTTAGGTTTGGGCCTGGGAGCGATTTCTGCAGTTTCAGCCACCTCTACCACAGCTACTTGTTACTGTAGCACCTACGTTTCTCCCTCTAGCCAGGAGGTGGGTTCTCCGTCGTACACTTGCACGAGTGTATGATGCCCATCATAATCTCCCTCTCAACAGGGATGTGTTGGATCTGTTGGAGAGCGCACATGTGAATATCTACCTAAACTTAACTGGTATAGATTAACTTAGTGTTGCGTATACTCACGGTTTGTGTTCTTATTTGATAGTTCATGTAGACGCCGTACAACGAGGATTTGATCGGTACCCTTCCAGCTTATTGCTCGTCCGACCGACATATTTGGAGGACTTCTGTCCCGCTCATATGCCTCAATCTCGTTGAGCATCATGCCTCCGAGCGAGTGCTTCGTCAGTTTGGCCTGCCGCATTCTATACCGAGGTAGCCTGTCTGGCATGCTTTACATTATCAGAGGGATGATCGGTCCAGGGTGGACGACACATTTATGGCATGGCTTAATGCACAGATGAGTTGAGTCCACCTACGCAGATGCAGGAGGTGCCTATTCAGGATTATATGGCATGGTACCGCCTTGTTACCCGACTTTTTATCGGGAACCCCATCCATCTGGAACACGGTCGGTACGTCCAATATGCCGGGAGACATGAGGCCCTAGTATGTTTTTTGTTATTATTAATTATATACCTGTAATTTAGTGCCACATATATAGTTTATATTTTTTACTTTGTGCAGGCGATTGGATTGCATACCGTCTATCAGATGGGACTGCAGATGCAGAGCCATGTCCACGATCCTGTGGCCATGCAGGATTATAGTCATCAATTCATGGAGGTGGCTGCCCGGACACTGCATCGAGACTGATCGGATCAGCGTTTGACACACGAGCTTGATTATGTGGACCCAGCGCAGTACGAGCGGGGTCGTGGTGTCCCACGAGCTGGTGGTGCCCGACAAGGCCAGGGTGCCGGACGACGTGGGCGTGGGCGAAGAGGAGGTGGTCCCCAGCAAGGGGGCATTGAGTCTCCTACTGATGATGTTGTTGTTTCTATGGCAGGTGGCATGCATGAGACGGACATGCCGATGCATATCACTCCAGGGACATCGCAGGTAACCCCGTCGGGTCAATTATTGATCACGGGCACGGATATTCCAGGAGTGGATTGGGGTAGATACTTCCCAGGCCCGTCTACTATTTATGAGGATCGACCGAGCCGAGATTTGCATAGTGGGCGCCGACTGAGTTATGACTCCTCATCACATGCGCAGGTATGAGTTTATTAGTATTGAATTTGAATTTGTTTTAACTATAACTTATTTATTTTCTTTAACTTTATTAATTTCATTTTTAAGGCTTCATGGGATGCTGACGTGGCAGCGACATATGATTACCTTCAAGAGCCAGCGACATATGATGTTGTGAATTGTTATGTACTTTTCTATACTGAGCTTTCTATTCTTATGTAGCCTTCTACTAGACCGACAGCCTCATATATCGATCATGACAGCACCACTGATACATGTCATCCAGCGCCGCATCCGGCTATAAGGAGACGACTTGATGATGATGATCCCGATAGCGTACCCGGGCGGGATGAGATGCGCCTCAGGCCAGCGGCTGCGTTGAGACATACCGGATGCGGGATATATTGATTCGGCCTTCCTTTTTTTTTTTTTGTATTTGGTGTAAATAATATTTTTGTTTACATTAACAACAATATTTATATAATATGCCCATTACTTTTTTAGTTCCCCTTTAGTTAGATAGTTTCATATAACAACACCATCACCAAAACTTAACTTCCAGTACAATTCAAATAAAGTTCAGTACAACAAACAAGGAAAACATTACTACAGCACAAACACAAACATAGCAGGCAAACATAATAAAAATACATGATATGGGAAAAATACACTAAACACATACATGTCAATGTTTAGCCTCGACCGCCCTTTATTCTCCGCTCCAACTACTTAAATTGTTCTTCCAGTTTTTCTTTTTCTTCGTCTACCTCTTTCAGTTTCGTCTTCACCTCCGCAAGTTTCCGTTTATATTATTTTTTACGTTCCTTTTGGGCTTCACGATTCCATTAGGATTTTATTTTTTCTTCTTCTACCTCATTTAGTTTCGCCTTCAACTCTGCAATCTCTCTTTTACTTCCTCTTTCATGTTCCAATTGTCTTAAACACAAATTATGAAGATGCTGCAAAGATTCTTTGTAGCATTCCTGATAACATGGTTCATCAACCCATTCCTCAAAATCGCAAATAGGATCGTCGGGAACCTTGTAAAACTGGTTCACACAATGCCAGTAGCGGCGTCCAACTTCACCACCGTCCCAACAAGATTGCATCATGCATTTTTTCCACACTTGCATCTTGGTGTGCGAAGAGGTTGAGACATTTGTACGTTAAAAAACCTTACTTTTAATGAAATATTTTTTATTAGTAATTTTTGAGATCACAACATAACTAGAATGAGCTCATTATTTATAAGCGAGACAACACACATAACGTAGTGTTTAACCGTGCTAAATCCGCACATAACGTACTATTTAATCGCGCTATATTTTGCGTGTTAAATATCATGATGTGTACAAGACAAGACAACTTTATGTCAGGTGGTCAGCTTTTTCAGTTCGACAAGACAACACACATAACGTAGTGTTTAACCGTGCTAAATGCACACATAACGTACTATTTAATCGCGCTATATTTTGCGTGTTAAATATCATGATGTGTACAAGACAAGACAACTTTATGTCAGCTGGTCAGCTTTTTCAGTTCGACAAGACAACACACATAACGTAGTGTTTAACCGCGCTAAATGCACACATAACGTACTATTTAATCGCGCTATATTTTGCGTGTTAAATATCATGATGTGTACAAGAAAAGACAACTTTATGTCAGTTGATCAACTTTTTTAGTTCGACAAGACAACACACATAATGTACTATTTAACCGCGCTAAATGCACACATAACGTACTATTTAATCGCGCTATATTTTGCGTGTTAAATATCATGATGTGTACAAGACAAGATAACTTTATATCAGCTGGTCAGTTTTTTCAGTTCGACAAGACAACACACATAACGTACTATTTAATCGCGCTAAATGCACACATAACGTACTATTTAATCGCGCTATATTTTGTGTGTTAAATATCATGATGTGTACAAGACAAGATAACTTTATGTCAGGTGGTCAGCTTTTTCAGTTCGACAAGACAACACGCATAACGTAGTGTTTAACCGTGCTAAATGCACACATAACGTACTATTTAATCGCGCTATATTTTGTGTGTTAAATATCATGATGTGTACAAAACAAGACAACTTTATGTCAGCTGGTCAGCTTTTTCAGTTCAACAAGACAACACACATAACGTAGTCTTTAGCCGCGCTAAATGCACACATAATTTTATTAAATTATCATTTAAAAAACTAAAATGGAAAAGTTCAAATCATAATTAACAAACATAAATTTATTTCATAAATCTTGCAGCATAAACAAACACAACTAATTATTACAACATAAACTCATGGATAGTTAGGCACACTAGAAGAACACCCACCACGAGCTTGATTAGTATTGCCACCCAAACCACCTGAAGGACATTTTCGACGGTCGTGTCCTGTTTGCGGGCATATACCATATTTGTGCGCATAAACGGTATCACTAACATCCATTTGTTTCCGTTTACACGTTCTCTTCTGCACCTGTATTCGACGCAAATAGGACTTGTTGCACATCATTTTAAATGGTTTCGGCGACGAATAATGCTCAGCACCCACTGGCTGCAACTGCCCACTATATGTGTTTAGATACTTGGCAACACTATATTGTTGATCAACATAGTTGGTCTCCCCAAAACCAATATGTTGAAAACACTTGATGGCATGTGAGCAAGGCATGTGATAGATTGAACATTTCCCATAAGAGAATAACCTTGTGATTCATTTACAGTATGTACATTATTCTCCCGATTTTGATGGATAGCGGTGCGAACTTCAAAAATATTTCTTTCGTTATCATACTGCAAAAATGAATGCCAATGTGCTCGCCGTCTGTATTTCTTAAACCTCTTCATCGGCACTGGCATAAATTCAACACCCCTTTCCATCAATGCCATTGCAGCTGCAGACCGTTCAACAAACCTCTCCACCATCTGCTTGAACGACATCCGCACCATGGCTGTGACAGGCAATTCTCTTGCCGACTTCAATAACCCGTTAAAAGACTCTGACAAGTTTGTAGTCAGAATTCCCCATCGTCTGCCACCATCCACATGCAAAGTCCACTTTTCAGGGTGATGTCGCATTAACCAACAATAGGCTGCCTCGTTTTCTTGCCTGATAGATTCCATGTGCCTCCAGAATTTATGCTATTAGTGGTCTGTTGCTGCCATCCACATCAAATCATGTAGATCCTTGTTGGGATATGCCTTCTGTAAATTGGCCTTAAAGTGCCTCTCACAGTAACGGTGGTATGCATAAGGTTCTTTCCATGCAGGCAAGTTCTCCACAGAACTTAAGATACCACCGTGCCGATCAGATATTAGACAAATACTGGAACGCTGTTTGACAACGTGATCTTTCAAGTGGTTCAAAAACAGCGTCCACGTCTTTGTGCTTTTATTGTCACAAACAGAAAAAGCTATAGTAAATATCTGTCCATTAGCATATACTGCCACGGCTATCAATAGCTTGATATCGTACTTTCCATAGACATGAGTGTCGTCTATGGATATTACGGGTCGGCAATGCGAAAATCCATCAATTGCTGGTTTAAACGCCCAGAACACGTAATTAAATATATATTCTGGTTTTCCCGGACTCTGCTCAAGCTTCCATTCAACAACCGTCCCGGGGTTAAAGTATTGCAGTGCGGCCATGTACTTTGGCAGAGATGCAAATGACTTATCCCAGATACCGTAGACAATTTCAAACGCTCGTTTGCGCCCGAGAAATGCCTTTCTTTTGGTGATGGTATGGCCATATTCTTGGTGCACTAATGTAATCCACTCTTTGATTTTATACCTTATGGACGCTTCGAGGTGTGGAATAAGTACAAGATAAATCAAGTCAATATCCAAGTTGAAGTGATTCCCGTTGAATGTGTCCATTTCGCATGTGTGGGTGGAAATGTATTTACCCACTTTCCACATACCTGTCTTCTTCTTGGTCCCACGCAACATCCAATGACATGGACAAAATCACCTGCGACAAACAACCTTGTATACCAACAGACTTGACTCCCATACCTACATCTCACGACACTCTTTTACGTTGTGCATTTTACAAGCCCTGCTTACGCGCGCTTTATCAGGAAAAAGCATGCCCTTTGCATGCGCCGTTGGTCAAGACTCATCCCACATTGCTGTCCGAATTTCATCAAAATCCCTTATGAGAGCTTCCACATTCGGCATGCTTGGAAAGTTATTAATGTAAGGAATATCTCTTGAATGAAACGACACTTCGGACTCGTACACTCTTCGTCCAGGGGGGGGGGGTGAGCATACTCTCTTCAAATTAGGTCCTTCCTCCTCATCCTCCTCATCACCATCCTCACGAGGAAAGGGTGTCTCGTCTCCGGATTCATCGGTATTATTGTCATAATCACTGTTCTCTTCCTCACCATGTGCATCTGCTAAATCCCAATTTAATACGTCATTTTCGGGCAATTGAGTGAGTACGGGTGGTTCAACTTGCTGGTTTTCACTGCACAACCAACAAAAGTATAAGCTACTGAAATTAATAAATACTTTCCATATAGCTATATCACTTCACTTACAAGTCGTAATGTGATGAAATTCCATGATGGACGTTTTCAATTAGGTGATGACTACCGGATGGACCACTTGTAAAATTCATATCCGGCTGGTACCCCTGTTAAATATATAAGCGTTAATACAATTTAAATACACCAAAAATGTACATAATGAACACAAATGAAAATTGAAGTTTACCACTCATCTTGTGAATTATGGAAAGCAGGATAGAAATTATTTTCTCGCTGCTCATTCGCCGGCGGTGATAAGTTTAAATCAAGGAAAACTCTTTCATCTGGAACCTGTCCGGAAAAAACTGCTCCAGAATAACCACCCGATGACTGGGGGTTATCCCTACTACGCGCAACCTCGTTTTTGGGAACATCTTCGACCTTGACGTACATCTCCAACATTGTGATTACAAGAAATTCCCGGCATTCATCCGGAGTCCTCAGAAAATCACTCAAAATTTCATCATCGTCGATGTTAAACTCCGAGTAAAAAGCAACCCCTTGCGGAGTGACGGAATACAGATATCTTCCGGTTACTTTAAGAATCACTGAACGTTTCCTCACACTCATTTTGTTGCATAACAACGACATCAATTTATCGTACTTCATTGTAAGTGGCAATTTAACATGACACTGTGCAGGTAAAATGTACCCCACATAGTTATTCTCCATCACAACCTCACTCCCTCAATATAATGAAACTCTTATTCTACGCTCTTCAGACATAATAAAAAAATGCTGGAGAATTTAACAGCAAGAAACGTTTGAACGAGACTTAAAAAAAATTTTGAATGATTTTTCTTACAATCTTAACCTCTTTATATAGGAAATGGCTAGTCAGGAAATTTTTTTTATTTATGTATAGCGCCCAAAAACTAGGCGCTATACGCATTTGAATTATTGTATCCAGAAAAAAAAACGGAATTAATAAAAAAATATGTATAGCGTCCAGTTTTTGAGCGCTATACCTGACACATTCAGCTTTTGCAGTATAGCACCCAAAAACTGGACGCTATACATTAACAACAGAATTACCGTTAATGTATAGCGCCCAGTTTTTGAGCGTTATACATAGTTTGGTTGTCTTTTTTTTTTTCCCACTTATTTTCGTTCTTTGTGTCAAAATTAACATTATTTTGGTTCCGGTGTCTTGGTCATGGTTAGTAGCAGAGAAACTTAAAATTATAGTACTATCTTTTTGAATGATATTATTAGTTTCAAGTCAGAATTTGCATATATATATATATATATATATATATATATATATATATTATTTACCACTAATGTGATGATACGTTATGCTTCAAAACATTTTCGAGTTAATTTACATATAAAGAAGAAATAAATATTCCATAACCAAATGAATTATGATGGAAATTGAATGGATCGGAACATTGATTGTTTAACAAAACATTTTTTACAACTTGTTAAAAATTTAAATTTACGTACTCTACACAATCAACCTTTGTATTACTTTGATGTTTTTCCATCTCTTAAATCAGCCTATGTAATTAAGAATGAAATATGGACATCCTTTCAACTTTAAAAAACAAAATAGAAAAATCTGAAGGTAGAGTTGGATTAAAAGCATTTCATATTGACTCGCTACCGTAAACTTACTTCCGTGCAAGAAATGGATGCATATCGTATCACCTAATATCCAACAGCAATACTCTAAGCATCGTACGCTCTTTTGATTAGAAAATTTTCTGAAAGAAGTTCCCTAAAACTCAATATTTTTACCAAACCAAACCAAACCAAAAGGGATTTAAGCCGTAGTTTTAGTAATTGTGATTTCTGTATTGGTCGAAATTTGGATCAGACTTAGTGGCTTCGTTGGTTGTGGTCGAAGTCTAAGTCGGCCAATATTTGGAGATGAAGAATCTTTCTCGAAAAAGGTCGACGTTGGGTCGAACAGAAGGATGGACAATAACGGTAGGATGATTTTAGGTTAGGAAAAGAGAATATTCCATTAGAATATTCTCTCCCCTGTACTTTTTAGAGTTTCAAAAGGATGTTCCCTATATGTAAGACAATAAAAAGAGAAAAAAGGGATCGAAAACTTTCTGAAAGAACTCTTTTTAACATTGGTTATTGAAGGATATACAAAACTTGTCTTTTCTATTGATTCTCGAGTTGGAAGATACATTTTCATATACAAGATCTAAAAACCTTGTATTCCACCCACATTTTTCCATCATCCTCACTGTTGACAAAGAGTTGATTGACTCTTACCATTAAATATTTGGGCGACATATCCTTTAATATTATATTCATTGTCATTGCATGCATTTAATCCGCATATTCGCTCGTGTATTCATTATCAATCATCACTTGTATCTTTGCCTTGCATTTACTATTGTGGCGCTTAGCTTTATTCCATATGTCATCAGATTCATAGAGCTAATTGTTATTAAGCTTAACTAGGATTAATCCTTCATCTCCGTGTTACATCGTGTAAAAAAAGGATTAACATATTTTTAGTCAAATAATTTGGCGCCATCTGTGGGGATTTTCTAGTTAAATCCTATAGTTTCTGTTAGATCTAAAAAAAAACACATACAACAGTCATCTCTTTTCATCCGCACGAACTAATTGTGGCAGGAAAACAAGAAAAAAAGCTAAAAGCCATAGCAGATGTCATTGCCAACCTCATGAGCACCTTCAACGAAACTGGTGGTGGAGGAGAAGAAAGCATGACACCAAGCGTCACACCAGGACGGAGCGGTTTGCCTCCCCCTCTCGGAAGTGTGATAGTCACCCGAGAAAGGGATACCTCCACGTCCACAACCGAGGAATCCCCACCGGCAATTAAGAAATTTCTAGAAGCATGGTTGACAAGTACACTGAGCAACTTCACGGACAAGCCAACTCAAGGAGCAACTCAAAATGCCACACCAGTGGATGTCGTAACTATTAACGAGCAACCAGCTCCCCGCCCAATACGTAACACTAACACCATTGTTGATGCAGGTAATGACGCACTCGCTGCTATATTAAAGAAGATGGAAGAAATGGAAAATGAAAATAAGACTACGAGACCAGATGAAAGAACATCAGGAAAGGGTCGATAAGATACCCGGGCCCCAAAACTCCTGCCCAAATGGGACATTGGTCGGTTCATCGAACAACTATACAGCGAAGAAGCAGCCCCACACCCCATACCCAAAACCTACAAAATGCCGCCATACTTGAAAATATATGACGGCACGACAGACCCTGAAGATCACATAGTTCATTACGTCACTGCAGTGAAAGACAACGACCTCTCTAAGGAGAAAGTGTCGTCAGTATTGCTAAAGAAGTTCGGCGAAACCTTAGCAGGGAGATCCTTGATGTGGTACTCACAGCTACCAACGCGGTCTATAACAACGTTTGAGGAAATGACCGATAAGTTTGTAACCGCCCACGCTGGAGCCAAAAAGGCCGAAGCCAGGGTGAGTGACATATTCGCCGTTAGACAGTCGCCCGGTGAGGGACGCATGGACTTCCTTGCCCGATTCAACAGAGTCAGGATGAGCCATCCAAACGTATTTGAAGGTATGGTCGTGGCGGCCTTCCAAAACGGACTAAACCGGAATGGGTCGAGGGCAACAAAAAAATTGCTAAGAAGACTCATGAAGTACCCTCCCACTACTTGGAAAGAAATTCACAACCCTACTGCGCCGAGGTCCGAGCTGACGAGGACGACCTCAACGGCCCAACTCAACGACTAACATCAGTCCACACAGAATCGAGACGAGATCTCCACAATGATACCCGAAGAGATCACTCAGGCCCACGTCCCAACCGGGATAGACACCAGCCTTATGTCAGAACGATTATTTTGTCATCTCCTCGCCGTATGGAAGGGCCGTCTAGGCCAAATACAGGGACTCAACAAAATGATAAAGGTATGCCTGTTTCCCCTTCAGAGATAGTGTACGCACTGGAAAAGCTTGGCCAAAGGTGAAGTGGCTGCAAAAGATGAAGTCCGACCCAAACACCAGAAGGTCGAATGCCCTCTGTGAGTTCCACCAGGAACGAGGCCACAAGACCGAAGACTGCATAACTTTACGACAAGAAGTAGTGAACATGCTCAACCAAGGACACTTAAAAGAACTAATGAGCGACCACGGAACAACCAACTTTGGCAGAGGACGAGAATAACACCAAGGCCCCCCAAAGCCACTCTCCCCCACCCGCACCATTCAGATGATCATCGGCGGTTGCGATGAAGCCACGATCAACCACGTTAAGTTCACCACTATGCACAAACTGAAGCGGTCAATCACACACGAATAGTATGACGACCTCGAAGAAAGTATCATCTTCGATAAGTTGGATACCCACAGTTTGACTTTCCCTCACCTTGATGATCTCCTTATTACTTTACGAATTTTAGATACTGATGTGAGAAGAATAATGGTCGACGATAGGAGCGGCGTGTGTATTATCCACCCCCGAGTTCTCGCCCAAATGAGACTCGAGGATAAGATAGTACCACCCTGCATAACACTGACAGGGTTTAACAATGCAGTTGAGCGAACTTCAGGAGAAATAACGCTACCCATCCTGGCCGAGGGCGTCATCTTGGAGACAACGTTCCATATCATGAACCAGGATACAACCTCCAACGCCATCATAGGGCGACCTTGGAAACACGACATGGGAGCCAATCCATCAAGCCTTTATCAAGTAATCAAGTTCCCTACCCCGTGGGAAATATTCATCATACGGGGTGAACAACGCATATCTCAAGAATGCTATCGCATCGCCCAGGACTGTACGTACACTCAACAGTTTAAGGGAGCATAACAATTACCAAATTCGGGGACCAAACCCGATGAACAAAATGACGTCATCAAGGACCCTGAAATCATGGAGGCCACGGGGTCAACGATAGAAGACCTCGACCCCATCCAAATATATAGAAATGACGCCAGTAAAAAAGCCTACATCGGCCATAAACTCTCCGAACCAGGTAAATTTCATAAATTTCTACCTGACAATGGAGACCTATTCGCCTTTTCCCATGCAGATATGCCAGGTATCTCGAAGGACATCGCCATACACAAATTGAATGTAGATCCACTCTACCCACCAGTACGGCAAATGAGAAGAAAATTCAACACCGCAATCAACGAAGCAGTCCGCGAGGAGGTAGAAAAACTACTCGCCAACAGCTCCATTAGAGAATCCAAGTACTCCCAAAGGGTCGCCAATGTAGTCATGGTAAAGAAGAAAAATGGGAAGTGGTGAATGTGCGTAGACTTCACAAACCTGAACAAAGCATGACCAAAAGACTCCTTCCCGCTGCCGCACATCGACCAACTCATCGATGCAATGGAAGGACACGAACTGCTAAGCTTCCTAGATGCTTATTTAGGATAACCAGATCCTCGTGGAGGAGGAAGACCAGGAAAAAAACACTTTCATAACTCACCAAGGGACTTATTGTTATCGAGTCATGCCATTTGGATTGAAGAACGCAAGAGCAACTTATCAAAGGCTGGTCACCAAGAAGTTCAAAGAACAACTCGGCAAAACAATGGAAGTATACATAGACGATATGTTAGTAAATCCAAAAGGAAAGAAGATCATATAGATCACTTGAAAGAAGCCTTCGATATACTGAGGCAATACAACAGGAAGCTAAATCCCGAGAAGTGAGCCTTCGACGTTACTTCAGGCAAGTTCCTAGGTTTCATGGTGCTCCAAAGGGGCATGAAGTCAACCCCAACCAGAACAAAGCTATCGAAGGAATACCTGAACTACTGACCAGCAAGAAACATGTGCAAAAGCTTACTGGCCGTATAGCCGCCCTGTCGAGATTCATCTCACGATCCTCCGATAGATGCCACAAATTTTTCAACGTCCTAAAAAAAGACAAAGGACTCCAGTGGAACTCGGAATGTGTCGAAGCCTTAAGAGAACTAAAGGCGTATCTGTCCTCGCCTCCACTGCTCGCCAAAGCTGAATCAGGCGAACGCCTCCTAATATATTTGGCTGTGTCAGAAGTAGCGGTAAGTGCAGTACTGGTCTGTGAAAACAAAGGTACACAATCTCCAATTTATTATATTAGTAAAACCCTGGTCGATTCCGAAACAAGGTATTCCCACCTCGAAAAGCTGGCTCTGGCACTGGTCATAGCTTCACGAAAGCTTAGACCTTATTTTCAGTGCCATCCCATATCGGTGGTCACGACCTTCCCCTTTAAAAGTATTTTACATAAGCCCGAACTATCGGGAAGATTGGCCAAATGGTCCATCGAACTAAGCGAGCATGATATCACGTATCAGCCACGAATGGAGATAAAGTCGCAAGTACTAGCCGACTTCGTCGTCGACTTCAGCGCCAAGATAATGCCTGAAGTTGAGCAGGAAGCCTTATACCGACGGCTCTTCTAACGCGTCAGGTTCAGGGCTAGGACTCGTACTTGATGTCCCAACAGGCGAGGTCATCCGCCAATCTATACGATGCCCTGATATGACTAACAATGAGGCCGAGTACAAGGCCGTGATTGCAAGACTAAAATTAGCCCTTAAATATGGAGCACGACGGGTCGTCCTTCGGTGCTACTCGCAACTCGTCGTCAACCAAGTCACAGGGACTGACCATATCAAGGAGCAAAGGCTACAAAAGTACCAAATGGAAATCCACAAACTACTACCGGAATTCGACGAATGTCGACTTGATCAAATACCTCGAGCTCAAAACGACGAGGCAGACGGCCTCGCCAAATTAGCAGCAGCAACAAAAAACATAGAGAGAAAGGGGAGCGTCATCACACTACTCCACTCATCGCTAGATCAACTCAAGGTACACTCTGTAAACTTAACCTGGGACTGGCGCAACCGTATTATAACTCACTTGCAGGAGGGAACACTCCCACTAGACAAAAAAGAAGCCAAAAAGCTCCGAATGCAGGCGGCTAGGTACAAAATCATCAACAAAGACTTGTACAGAAGGACGTTCGGCGGTCCCCTGGAAAAATGCCTGGGGCCAAACCAAACTAGACGAGTTCTCGAAGAAGTACACGAAGGCCATTGCGGCGCCCATACCGATAACCGAGCACTCATCAGATACCTCATACGAGTTGTCTATTATTGTCCCACCATGAAAAAAGAAGCCGCTGACTTCGTCAGAAAATGCAAACAATGTCAGAAGTACGCCCCCATGATACACCAAGTGGGAGAGAACTTCCATTCAGTCACGTCACCCTGGCCATTCATCAAATGGGGAATGGACATCGTAGGACCACTCCCAGCAGGTCGAGGTAATGTATGTTTCCTTTTAGTTTTGACTGACTACTTTTTCAAATGGGTAGAAGCAGGTTCTTTCACCCAAATACGCGAACAAGAGGTCATCACATTCATATGGAGGAACATCATATGCCTCTTCGGCATCCCAAAGGAAATTAATTATGATAACGGACCACAATTAACCGGGAAAAAGACCGCTGAATTCTTCGAGAAGTGGCACATCAAGCGAATACTCTCCACACCATATCATCCCGCCGGAAATGGTCAGGCAGAATCCTACAACAAAACTATATTAAACATCATGAAAAAGAAACTCGGAGACGCCAAGGGACTGTGTCCAGAACTGCTACCAGAAGTACTATGGGCATACCGCACTACGCCAAAGACAAGCATAGTAGAAACTCCATACTCATTGGTCTACGACACCGATGCAGTCATACCGGTCGAGGTCGGGGAACCAAGCCTGAGATACTCCAATGAAAGAGGGCCAAGCAATGACGAGAACAAGAAGCAAGGCATCGATGAGGTAGAAGAATGAAGAGATATGTCATACATAAGAATGATCACTCAAAAACAACGAGCAGAACGGTACTACAACAAAAAGGCCAAAGTCAGACCACTCAAAGTCGGGAACTATGTGCTCAAGGCTAAAACACAGGCAAGCAAAGACCCAAAAAAGGGCAAGCTAGGAACCAACTGGGACGGACCGTTAAAAATCACTGCGACGGTTAACAAAGTGTCATTCCAACTAGAGATAATGGAAGGAAAGTTGTTGCCAAACAATTGGAACCTCGCTCACCTCAAATACTTCAACTTCCAAAACACAGACGCCCTTTAAGTCGTACTCTTTTTCCCTCACTCGGGTTTTATCCCCAGTTGGGTTTTACCGAGGAGGTTTTTAATGAGGCGATGAAGGGGGCACCCCGAAGTACAAGTTTGTTATTCATCGCTCCGACTATCGACTACTCCAGCCAGACCGATGATGGGACTAGGTAGACGGAGAAATTCTCCAATGTAGATATTGACCAAAGTATGTAATATTCTCCAACGAAATGAATAAACAAAGAAACATGCAACATTCTTCGCACAACTCCAAATCGATCCACACCCTACATTCTACATTTACATTCGACCTCGCTTGAAACGTTTACGTTTGACTTTGCTCGAATCGTTTACGTTCGACCTCGCTGAAATCATTTACGTTCAACCTCGCTCGAATCGTTTACGTTCGACCTCACTGGAATCGTTTACGTTCGACCTCGCTCGAATCGTTTACGTTCGACCTCGCTCGAATCGTTTACGTACGACCTCGCTCGAATCGTTTACGTACGACCTCGCTCGAATCATTTACGTACTATCTCGCTCGAATCGTTTACGTTAGACCTCGCTCGAATCATTTACGTTCGATCTCGCTTGAATCATTTACGTTTGCATTCGAGCTCGCTTGAATCATTTGCATTCGACATCGCTCCAATCATTTGCATTCGACATCGCTCGAGTCATTTACATTCGACCCTAACCGAACTATCCTATGCCTTACATTGACCCCAAGTCATTCTATGATCAGCCTCCTAAGAACAACATCACAACGAAACAAGACAAGCAACAAGAAAGCAAAACATACAACAAAGGGTAACCATTCCATTATAAACTGATCAGGATACATGACTCGTTTTCTTTACAATAGGATCGAGTGCACCCTAAAAAAAAAAAAAACAACCTAAAATCAAGTGCAAGGCTTTACATCGCGTCATCCTCTTCAGCATATTCCCCATCAAACCAAGGATCGGAGGCAAGCCCATCCACGACATCATCATCATCATCCCCACCAGGAGAATCAGGTGCATAGCCACAAGCTTCACGGGCTACCCGTGCCTTAACATGAACATCGACGAGCTCCTCCTCGAAAACCTTTCCGGCAACCCTCAAAGATTTGTACACATCTAGCTGAGCCTCCGCATGAACCCACATCTCGTATAACTCCCGCGACACACTCGCATCGGTAGAAGATTGAGAAGTAGACGGTCGGTCCATTTGTTCCTTCTCAGCCCTCAGGAGCACGATCTGCTCGTTTAACCTCGCCACCTTAAGTGCCGAAGTTCCACTTCACTAGCCCGCTCAGACCTGCAGACGCGCAGGGTGCCCGACAGAGCTGCCGCCTCCGCTATCGAGGCCGTCCTGATCCTCTCCGCCAGTTCCAACTCCCCGACTTTGGCACTCAATTCGGTCCTCAGATTGGCAGTCCTCGCCTCGCTCCGCTCGAGATCAACCTTCAAATATGCCACCCGCGCCTGGAGATCTGAGTTCTCGGCCATTATTCCCTTGCCTAATTCAAGCTCGTCCTCCCTAGACTTCAACGCTTTCTCCAACTCACTGCACTAGCTAATAGCCGTCATAATCTCCTTGTCCTTCTATTTCAGCTCTTCATCCTTCCACCCAATTTCATCACGCAGCTCCTGGAATTGGTCGTCTTCACCAACGCTCCTGACCACCTTCCTATACTTAGAGCGGTACTCCCTGTACTTGGAATCCATCCTTCTATAGTGGGCAACCCTCTTCTCCTCCCGATGGTCACGCTCAATGTCGAGGATGAGAGTCTAACAAGTAAAAAGAAACAAGATTAGAAAAGGTAAAAGCGATACTAGAGGAACATGCAAAATCTTAGAAGAAAATACTCACCTGTAGGTCCATTCCCAATATTCCAAGGGAGAAGTCGGCATATTTAAACGTCTGCAGCGTTCTGTTCTCTGCCTCAGCACACAAGGGGGCAAACAACAGTGCCACACGATCGGTGTCGACCAAAAGGTTGAAGTCTACGAGAATAACTATGTGGTGATTGGGACCCTCCGTCCTTATCTCCACACGAGTCGTCATCTCTGTAAAGGCCCGTATCTCCTCGAGTTTGACGTCGGAGCCAGAATCAACGTCCCCATCGCGGGCGTCACCGTCTTTTACCACCGTTGATGAAGATCTACCCTCCACAACCCACACAAACTCTTCACTAGTTCCTATCTCCTCGACCCTGGAAGGTCTCTCCTTCCGAACGAATTCTGACATAGCAGCCGCCTCTACGGCCGAAAACGACTTCGGTCCCACCTCGAGAGTCATAGTTTTTTCCGTCTCTCTCGCAGCCACGGCCTTCCCTGTTTGCACCCTCAGCCTCTTCCTCGGTGATGGTTCTCCACCATAAGATGGCTCGTCGATAAGGAGGAGAACCTTTTGAGGTTGGGCCTCATTGGGGGTGACGACGTTCGAAGAGGTGGGCTCCCCTGACTGCAGAGTCTGAGCGTGACCTTACACAGACTCGACTAAAGCGAACTCCATCGCAGCCGAGGCCACCTTCTGGCGAAAAGAAAGAGCATTTACCTTCGCCTTCTTATAAACTTGCCGACCTGGCACCAACGAGAAGTTAAGTCGGAAAACTGTAAGGAACGAAACCGAACAAAAGAATAAGAAACTTAGGAGACGGGACCTTAGGTCTGTAGCGCTTGTGAAAAGAAGCCCAATCACTAATCCCCACAACATGGGGAAACACACAAGCCATCTAATCCTCTATGTCCAAGACGAGGGAAGGAGAACGCTTCTCAGGTGAAGACAAGGCGGTGAACGTATCAAAGGCCGAAAAGAAAAAAAAATAACAAAGAACGAATGGCGGAGGGTACGGGAAGGTACATACGACTATAATTCCACCTCTCAGGAAACCCAGTTGGGTCTGCTACCAAATGCTCAATTCTGACGAAGAAGTACTTGCGCCGGAACAGTCGACTTGCCTTATCGTCCATTCCGGCCACTAGTCCCTTCGTCCCGTGATTCTGCAAATGTATCAGAGTATCTCTGAAGAAGGTAGGTGAGAACAGGTGCAACAAGTGGCGAAGGTCGATCTCGCAACTGTCCAGTTCTGCATACTTAGTCAGCATCAGCAAGATCTTATAAAGGTAAGGAGAAAGCTGTTGCGGGCAAACTTCATAGAAGCGGAAAAATTCTTCAACTAAACAGAAGAAGAGGGAGGGTGTAGCCGATCGTGAATGGGTAGGCGTAGAAGGCGCAGAATTCGGGTCGGTGAACCTGGACGGGTATTACCCTCTGCAGGGACGATCTCGACGCTAGGATGGATGCAACATTTGGCCCTCATATCAGCCAATTCGGCCTCCCCCAATTCAGAAAGCTCGGGCTCAGGAGCAGGAGCAAGTCCTTTAG
This sequence comes from Nicotiana paniculata, assembly GCA_005239505.1. Classification (NCBI taxonomy): domain Eukaryota; kingdom Viridiplantae; phylum Streptophyta; class Magnoliopsida; order Solanales; family Solanaceae; genus Nicotiana; species Nicotiana paniculata. Next base: position 17,823 of record ML315229.1, read on the forward strand.
GAAAATCGTTCCTAATCATAGGGTTTTTAGGCACCACTTCATCAACGGTGGGAAAACTGTCATCTCCTTCGATCAAAACCTCCTCGCCAGTAGGGATAATGGCCACTGACAAAGGGGTAGCATCAGAAACATCATCGTGACTAAGAAGAGGAGTCGACATGACGTCAATATAATATATGAGCACCAAGATGAGAAAATGGGGTTAGAAATTGAGAGAGGAACTGGAAAGTAGAAGTAAAAAGATCCCAAAGAATGGAGAAAAAACGCACAACCAGAATGGATGTCTAAGAAGAGAGAAACGGTAAAAATTTGAAATGAGAAAACCCTTCCCTATTTATACGGCTGAGTGGCATCAAAATCGAGGCCAAAATCCGTCAATGGCACCAGAATCGAAGCACCAACAGTGCAGAACCTGCATCGAAAAGATGCATAATGATGACGCGCGTGACAGTGACCGCATCTGACGTCAGCACTACCAGAAATTAATAACCTGGTTTTGATCAATCTAACCGTCTCGACCAAATTTCTTTCATAACGGACACGAAGTAATCCGCTTATCAAGGACGAGGAGGCCATGGCCTTAATAAGTGGAGGGAATAACTGTATTGGTCAAAATTTGGATCAGACTTAGTGGCTTCGTTTGTTGTGGTCGAAGTCTAAGTCGGCCAATATTTGGAGACGAAGAATCTTTCTCGAAAGAGGTCGACGTTGGGTCGAACAAAAGGATGGACAATAACGGTAGGATGATTTTAGATTAGGAAAAAATATTCTCTCCCTTGTACTTTTTAGGGTTTCAAAAGGATGTTCCCTATATATAGGACGAGAAAAAAAGAAAAAAGGGATCGAAAACTTTCTGAAAGAACTCTTTGTAACATTAACTATTGAAAAATATACAAAACTTATCTTTTCTATTGATTCTCGAGTTGGAAGATACCTTTTCATATATAAGATCCAAAGAACCTTGTATTCCACCCACATTTGTCCATCATCCACACTACTGACAAGGAATTGATTGACCCTTACCATTCAATATTTGGCGAGATATCCTTTAATATTACATTTATTGTCATTGCATGCATTTAATCCGCATATTCGCTCGCATAGTCATTATCAATCATCACTCGTATCTTTGCCTTGCATTTATTATTGCGGCGCTTAGCTTTATTCCATCCGTCATAAAATTCATAGATCTAACTGTTATTAAGCTTAACTAGGATTAACCCTTCATCTCTTTTGTTAAATCGTGTAAAAAGAGGATTAACATATTTTTGATAAAGCAATTTCACCAGAGACAGTGCTACATAATTCGAAGGAGGTCTAATTAAATCACCTTTACGTTGTAGAATTTTTAAATTTTCTTTTAAAAAATTCTGATTTCACCATTGAATTTTAGCATACACTACTTAGGTGTACGTGATTTGTGATGTTGCAATCTCTAACTTAAGTTCTTTTTCTGGTTTTCCTTCTTCTAGTATTCGTTGGAAAATGTTAGTATAAAAAGAATCTAAATCATAATCTTATCCAAGTGCCAACCAAAGCAGGATTATATGTCTTTATCATTTTTGGCCAATTCGTTTGACCTTTACCCAAAACGTAAATCGGAAGGCAAAAAAAATCAAAAGAGAAAAAACAAAAAGCAAACGAAAAGAAAAAAGTTTTGCCTTTTGTTTTTCTCTAATGGTCACAAAACATAGCCAGATGCATCGTCTGCTGTCTGCTGTTTATTATCGTAACTAAATATACATTTATCAAATGAAAATATCTTCCTTTGTTTACAAAATTTAAATATATATATTTACATCAATTCAATAAATACATGACACATGTGTTTATATATATTTTTATCACTAGCTCATAATTAATTTAACATATTCTAACCGTAAGAGCCCGTTTTTCCATAAAAGAAATTACTTTTTCGGGAAATTTTTACTTCTTTGGAGTAAGTGTTTGGTCATGAAAATTTTCAAATTTCATTAGAAGCTGATTTCGAAAATTTTGAAAATTTTTAAAAAGTTACTTTTCAAAATTTTCATTATAAATCTCTTACGAAAATTTAAAAACAACTCCAAATTATATTCATATCCAAACATGACCTGGTATCTTGTTTTTTTCCGAAGAAAAGCAGAAATCAGTCACATAATAATTACAAAGACAAGTAACTGAGGAACCACAAGTTGCACTGGTTTGGATCAATTTTCATGTTAGTCTTTAGGTAGCAGACATTGCACCGAGATCGTAGGATTTAATTAAAAATTGCTCAACTTTCTATTTCGATTGATTTTGTTTTTGACGCAGCAACAATAACAACAAATTTAATGTAATTTCACACGTAGAATTTGGGAGGATAGTATGTACGATAACCTTACCCCTACCTTATGAAGAAAGAGAGACTATTTCCAATAGAACATCTGCTCAAAAACAGAGAAAAGGACGCAGTAAACAGACATAAACAATGGCAATGAAATAAGATAAAAGAAACAAATTGCACAACATGTAATAGCAGAGAAACTAGGAATACGAAGCTATAAAAGAAGTGCGAAAACTACCAGTAATAATGCCACATCATCTAGTCAACAAGGAACTCGGAATAGGAGAATACAAGAGTGGTACTAAAACTACTAATACGACTAGAAGAGACTCTCGACTACCTGTCAACCCACAACCCTAATCCTCGACCTCCACACCTCCCTATCGAAGGTCATGTCCTCGATAAGCTGAAGTAGAGCCATGTCCTGCCTAATCACCTCTCCCCCAGTACTTACTAGGCCTCCCTCTGCCTCTCCTCTGACCCACTATGGTCAACCTCTCGCATCTCCTCACCGGTGTATCTATGTCTCTCCTCTTCACATGCCTGAACAATCTTAGCCTCGATTTCCGCAACTTGTCTTTCACAGGGGCCACACCCACCTTGTCCCCAATAACTTCATTCCTAATCTGGTCCTTCCTGGTATGTACACACATCCATCTCATCATCCTCACCTCTGCTACTTTCATCTTTTGACATGAGATTTCTTAACTGGCCAACACTCGGCTCCATACAACATAGTCGGCCTAACTATCACTTTATAGAAATTTTCCTTAAGTCTTGGTGGCACATTCCTATCACACAAAACACTAGATGCAAGCCTCCATTTCATCCACCCCGCTCCAACACGATGCATAATATCCTTGTCAATCTTCATGTTCCCCTGAATAACAAACCCAAGATATTTAAAACTATCTCTCTTGGGGATGACTTGTGTATCAAGCTTCACCTCCACTTCTGGTTCCTGCATCCCACGCTGACCTTGCACTCAAAGTATTCAGTTTTTATACTACTCAACTTGAAACCTTATGCCTCCAAGGTCTGCCTTCACAGCTCCAGCTGATCGTTAACCCCGCAACACGTCTCATCGATTAGTATTATGTCATCTACATATAACATACACCATGGTACCTCCCCTTGAATGCGGCGCGTCCGTACGTCATCGCCACGACAAATTGACGAGCGCAAAACACAACACGAAACGCTAGCCAAAGATAGTATAGTTTAATGATCGTCTCCACGGGGATTGGATTTAACCAATGCTCAAGTAATTTCTAGTGTAAAACTATTCATGATGATCAAAACTTGATTTGTGATAGTTATCAACTACGATTAACTACTAAAATAAAGCAATTGACGATTGACTGCAACAAACCAGAGATTAGAAAAGTCAGTTTCTTATCAATGTGAGGAATAAGAGTTTGACAGGATAGGTGCAAGATACCTATTTGGGATTTAACTCTAGTTTAATTCACTAATGTTCTGATGATTCTCACGAATTCACTCGATGATTAGTTCAAATATGTAGTCAAAACTCCTCTCTCGATTAAATCTTAACTCTACGAAGTGAACTAATATAAACACTGTGAAGTATGCAAGCATGCGTTAATGGATTGGTCCTTAGGAAAACGTCTCTCGAATATTCCTAACTTGATTCAATCGATAATTCAACAAGCTCTTTCGATTACTTAAGAGAATCAATGAATTAAATCAATGCGTTAATCGATTACTTCTATCATTACTCTCAGCAGGCCACTAGTTAGCATCTTCAGAGAGCTCGTCAAGAATTTCCACAATCTCCTCAGGAGTCTTCTTCGTTAAAGGACCGACGACTGCAGTGTTTAGAGTTCGTCGTGAGGGAGGTGTCAGTCCATCCCAAAAGTCTTGGAGTTGCATCCACAATTCATTCCCATTATGCTGATACTTCCTTACTATCTCCTTGAATCTTTCCTTGGCCTCAAAACCTATTTCGGTGTCCGTCTAGCAGAGGTTGTGAATTTCCCTTCTGAATTTTACTGTTTTAGCAGCTGAGAAGTATTTGTCAAGACACTTTTTAGTCATATCTTTCCATATCCGGATCGACCCCGTTGGTATGTTATGAAGCCAGTGCTTCGCGTCATCCTTCATTGAAAAAGGGAATGCCCTTACGTATACTGCATCTTTTGACACTCCGTTGTACTGTTAGGTGTTCTTGATTTCCTCAAAATCCATCAAATGAGTGTTAGGATCTTCATTCACCTTCCCTCTGAAGACACAGTTGTTCTGGATAGTTTGAAGCAAGCCTTGCTTCAACTCGAAATTATTTGCTGCTACTGGTGAAGGTCTGACACAGTCCCTGATTGTAGACTGGTCTGACATAATCACCTAATGCTCTACCAGGCATAGGTAACCATTCTCGAACTGGTCTTCAACCAAGGGTCGATTTAAATTGAACCTTCGACCCCCATCATCGTCGACGGTCTCCTCAACAGCTATACGGGCTGCCTCAGCTGCTATCCATGCAACTTCTTGTCTCTGTTGTGCTGCCTCTCTTACAGCTAAATGTACTTCACCCTAACCGTTTCTAGCCATGTGTTCTAGGGTTGAAGGTTGCCCCAAAAATTTTCCGGTGACTTCTTTCTCTTTCCTCAACTGTCGCAGACTCTTTTCCACCTCTGGATTGTATGGAATCAATTCCTTCAAAGATGATCAAGTCATACACCAGAGAAATCAATCTGTTGCCTGCACACGAAAGAGGAAACCCGTGAATAATAAATAAAATAAATTATTGAATTAGCACCGAAAACTAATTTGAACACTATTGATTGCCAATCCCCGGCAACGACGCCAAATTTGACGACCGCAAAGCACAACACAAAATTAATGCTCGCTAGCCAAAGATAGTATAGTTTAATGATCGTCTCCACGTGGATTGGATTTAAACAATGCTCAAGTAATTTCTAGTGTAACACTATTCAGGATGATCAAAACTTGATTTGCGATGGTTATCAACTACGATTAACTACTAAAATAAAGTAATTGACGATTGACTACAACAAACTATAGATTAGCAAAGTTAGTTTTCTTATCAATGTAAGGAATAAGGGTTTGACATGATAGGTGCAAGATAGCTATTTGGGATTTAACCCTAGTTTAATTCACTCTAATGTTCTAATGATTCTCACGAATTCATTCGATGATTAGTTCAAACGTATAGTCAAAACTCCTCTCTCGATTAAATCTTAACTCTACGAGGTGAACTAATATAAGCACTGCGAAGTATGCAAGCATGTGTTAATGGATTGGTCCTTAGGAAAAAGTCTCTCGAATATTCTCCTAACTCGATTCAGTCAACAATTCAACAAGCTTTTTCGATTACTTAAGAGAATCAATGAATTAAATCAAATAAAATAATGTAAAGATAATCACCAAGATATTCCTCTTTCAATTAATAAACTAATGAATAAAGTTGCAACAATTCAAAGCTCTATAAACGAATTCAAGCACGAACTAGAGTTAAAATCCATAAATATTTATCAAAACCTAAGGTAAACTACTCCATAATCATGGAGGAAGTCATCACAATTATAATTAAAGAATAAGAAAGCATCAATCTAACTTTATCATCCAAACTCTCGTATTGAATTGATAGAAAGATGATGGAATCATGTGTCTTGTAGCTTCCAATGCTCTCCTAAAGGTTCCAAGATCAAAAGTCCCCTCTAAAATGTCTTTTTGGTATATTTATATCTTGTAGGAGTGAGCCTAGGGCGAAATTTTATTTTCCAAACCGAAACTAGAAAGTACTTTGAGAAAATTACACAGGCGTTGTGCCGCGTGCGCCGCCCCATGCGGGGCATTAGTGGGAAAGGTCAGAGAACAGGTCCTAATTTGCAGCAACAAAAATACACTACAATGCGCCCCATGTGGCGCGAAAATGGAGTTTCCTCAGAGTGACTCGTTTTCTTCACGTTTTGACATCTAGACTTGGCTCCCGACCCTCGAACGTGATCACAATTTAATCTCTTGGGCTTTTACTCAGATTTCAAAGCTCCAACTTGTTCGATTTAGCTCTCGAATATCTCTTTAACTATGAAATCATTTCCTACAAGGCATAAGATACATAATAAGTGTAATACACTAACATTCAAACTCAAACATAAGTAAAATAAAGTAACTAGAGTGAAAATTATAACTAAAACACGCAATTCTAGTCAACCATCACAAATAAAACTGGGCTAAGAGGTTTTCTTCTTGATGCCGTTAGATGCATTTTAAATTTAATGTCACAAAAACAGTGTAGTCAGAGGATAGGTAAAATTCAAACTATAAACAACTTAACTAATAATCTCTTGATCACCAAATTATCTCCACGAAGACCCTAAAACGATTTTTTACTATTAATCTTTTCTTTCTCCTTCATTTTAAATGTAAATATTAAGGGGGGGAAAAAGAGGAAAAAGAAGAAGAATATTTTGTTTTTACTTGAAGATCTTTTTTTTGGGTTTTATTCAATGTTTCTAAACCTTGAAGATTGAATAAATGCTACGGTATGACTAATCCACGAAATTAATTAAAACAAAGAAACAGGGTGAGAGATAAAAAGAAATGACAGGAAAAAGGATCAAATTTAAAAAGAGGCCGCCCAAATATTTATTATTTGTGGGAGTGGTCCCTTGACAAGAACAACAATGGCCATCCAGCCTTGTAATCTCCAATCCCATCAGGGAACGTGTCCATCTTTCATACCGTGTAATAGTAGATAAGAATCTCATCTGAAAAATCTACCACTCCACTAGTTAGTTGGACAAAAATTAGTATCTTTTACCTGTAATAATGCACATGATAACTCTAATATTTTCTTTTTTTTTGAGTTTTAAGCGTTATACATTTCATCTGTAAACCACAATCATTTAAACTATAAGATAATTATTAAAAAAAATTATGTCAGTACATGTTAAAATTTACTATTAATGAAAAAGATCTTTACATTTTATATAATTTAAGTGCTCTTTTTTTCTGCTAAGTAATGTGGTAGTTGGAATCTTTTTTCAATTTAAAAAAATTGTACTTATATAAAGTATTCTAGTTGTTGTTTTTTAAATTCCACAAAATATTCAACGCCTATTTGTTTATGTTTTTTTCTATTACTAAAGCTGTTTAAGAACAGTAAGATGTTACTTGTAGTTTACTTTGGAGGTGATGTCACATATTGCTCGTCTATATAAAGGAAAAAGCTGGAAAAATAAATATTTCTGTTTTGAACTACCTGAACTTTCGAAGATAGGATAATGCGCTTTATATTTAGTGGGCGTTTGGAGTTTGGACAAAAGAATTGTAAAATTCCCAAAAAAATGTGAAAATGATATTTGAAAATTAGAGTTGTGTTTGAACATGAATATTATTTTGGGTTGTTTTTGAAGTTTTGTGATTGATTTGTGTGAAAATTTTAAAAAATACCTTTTTGGAGTTTTTCAAAATTTCGAAAAAATTCAAAATTCATTTTCAAGTGAAAATTAAGAATTTTATGACCAAATACTTATTTCGAAAAATGTGAATTTTTTTTTGAAAAAAAATAAAATAATTTTTATGTGCAGTAAAATACTTGTCCAATTATTGTACATAAATCCAGATTTCCAAAAATATCCCCTCTCCTTCCTTTATAAACACTCTTCCTTCTCCAAATTTTTTCCAATCCCTTCTTCTTCCCCCAGAAAGCAGGAAAAACACCCAATCATGGCAACTCTTAGCTCTACTCTCACCATATCCCTACTTCTCCTCTTCTTCTCCTTATCTTCCTCTTCCGACATGTCCATCTTAACCTACGATGAAAACCAACACTTTCGAACAGACGATGAAGTCATGTCCTTGTACGAATCATGGCTAGTCGAACATGGAAAATCGTACAACGCCTTACACGAAAAAGACAAGCGGTTTCAGATCTTTAAAGATAACCTAAGATACATAGATGAACAAAACTCTGTTCCAAACAAGAGTTACAAGCTTGGTTTAACCAAATTTGCTGATCTGACTAACGAGGAGTACAGGTCCATGTATTTAGGTACTAAAACCAATGATCGTCGCAGGTTGTTGAAAAACAAAAGCGATCGCTATCTTCCTAAAGTTGGTGATACCTTGCCGGAGTCAGTTGATTGGAGAGAGAAAGGTGTTCTTGTTGGAGTTAAGGATCAAGGAAGCTGTGGTAAGTTAATTACCTATCGCTTATTATGATCTAAAATTAATTAGATGGCTTTTTAAATGATTTTTCGTAATTTAATTTATTATTAAACCATATAGAGATAGGCTAGTTGGTGTTCCACTACCATCATTAATTAATCTACCAACTTGACAAACCAAGGAAATCATACCTTACTGTGCTAAAATAAATAAATACTCTATCCGTTTCATTTGACATAAAGTTTAAAAAAGAGAAAAAAAAAAACTTTGAGACATGTGTTCCTAAAAATTTAAGGGCTAAAGCTTCGTGACTCCATAATATCTTCTAATCAAGGATAAAATAATAATGTTAAATTTAAATTATTTCTAAATATAACTGGTTATTTATTATTTTCTATGTTATTAGATTAGAATCGGTATCAAGATATATTTTCTATGGTATTAGATCAGATTGAAATATTTTCTCTGTTCATAATCTCTCATGTCAATACTGTGAGGGAATTCAATTCTAGTCCTCTATGACTAGACAGTATGTGTGTCTACGGCATAAACGATGGATATCTTTATGTTTTTCTTCGAGTTTAATTCGTATACTTTGATAGTATTATTTTTTATATTATTAATGTAATTTAATCAGTTGTAACAATTTATTATATTTATGGTTTAAACAGTTATATGCGATATAAAGAATTATGTCATAGTAGATCAACTTTTACCTAATAGTATAAAAATTCTTTACATTTTTGGTGCATAATCATATTATTTCCCGACCCCATCTTTTCTTTTTTCATGTCATTATTCCCTGACCCCTCGCATGAGCAATTATCCTTAACAGCACAACTTGATAATGATAGAAAATGCTCACCAATTTGATGCAGAGTTTTGGCACTAGAATATTTGTTGGTTGCTACAATATTTAATGTGCAATTTGATGTCAAATGGTACACGAAGTGACCCACGGGTCTTTAAGTACCATGATACTGACGTGTATTCTTTATTTATGCCTGAATATCAGTTGCTTTTATAAATCACTTGAGTCGTTTGGGTTTATGCCGGAATAAGTTATGTTGAGATTAATTATTTTAATATTATTTTTTATTCATTGTTTGGTACATTGTAATAGAAATGACAATTACATAATTTCTAAAAAGAAGGTATAAGTTATCCCGATAATAATTACCCTACCCTTTACAAGGTATAAGTTATTCCGATATTAATTTTAATCCCGGGATAACTTATATCAGGTTTGCTAACCAAACAAAGTATTAAGTTAGTATTAAAATTTTAAACCAACATTATACTTTCTTATACCTCATACCAAACTACTAGAACCGGCTCCATAGTAATGAGGGGTAAGGCGTGTGCGTTAGGTCCCCAAATGTGTGTGTGTGGGGGGGGGGGGGGGGGG